>ONZH01002827.1:0-51617 GCA_900303285.1 Rhinella marina
TGGAACAAAAGACAGACTCCTGAATATCCTTATTAAAGATAGGATCTTCTCTTTTTCTACTGGAAGTAAACTCTTTTGTTTGACTGAGTCTAACAGAATCCCCAGAAAAACCAGCTTCTGGGATGGAATCGGGCTGGATTTTTCCAGTTTATAATCCAACCCAGACAATACAGAAGTTGATCTGTCTGGAGGATTGAATTCTCTAATGAAACTGCTGAGTTGCTTACCACCAATAGATTGTCCAAATATAGAACAATCAAAATATTTCCTCTTCTTAAGAGGGCCACTGCCTCTAACATTATCTTTGTGAACACTCGAGGGACCATGGTTAATCTGAAGGGAAGAGTGTGGAACTGAAAGTGTTTCAATTCGACTTTTATGTACACCACTAGTCTTAGGTATTTCTGATCTTTCAAGAAAATAATAACATAGTAATATGCATCCTGGAGGTCCAGGGAAGCCATTAAGTCTCCCTACTGAAGCAGATTTATTGTGGATTTTATAGTTTCCTTTTGTATTTTATTAATTTGTTCAGACATTTTAGATTTATTATCAGTCTGAACTTACCACTGGGTTTTTTCACAAGAAAAACTGTCAAATAATATCCCTGACCATATTCGGCTGGAGGAACTGCCAATAATACTTTTCCTAACAGCAGGTCTTGAATCTTTCACCTACCTGTTCTACGCCATCATTGTTTACTGGTATCAGTTGTCTTGGGATTAAAGAGGAAACCCCTAGATTTGCCACCTCTATTAGATATCCACTTTTCTCCTTTTTTGGTTGAGAAACCCCCTTTTCTGAACTTACGACAGGGATATTTACATTTCCTTTTTTCAAGAGGGAATGACTTTTTATCTGAGGCCTTTTCTAATATGTTCTCTAGATCCTGACCAAACAGCACGGTACCATGAAAGGAGAAACTGCAGAGTTGTAATTTGGAAGCTGTCCAGGACTTTAGCCACACAGCGCTTCTAGCCTTATTGGTTAACCTAATAGTTTTTGCTGTTAATCTCACTGATTCTGCCATAGCATCACACAGAAAATCCACAGCTTTTAAAAGAAGTGGAAATTATTTTTTTAAGTCTATCATATGGAGTATTATTAGAGATGAGCGAGTAGTGAAATATTCGAAAGTTCGAAATTCGATTCGAATAGACCGCGATATTCGACTATTCGACCGAATATCGAATCCCATTAAAGTCTATGGGAAAAAAATGCTCGCCACTTGGAAATCTCAATTCGACCACTTGGAGGTCACCAAGTCCACCCTGAAACCTCAGAAAAGGATGCCAACACTGCTGGAATGCAACTGGGACAGCAGGGGAAGCATGTCTGGGTGCATATAACGGGCCCAAGTCGCACTATTACGCCACTATCACAGCCTCTCAACAATACACTCCAAAGACAATATAACCTCTCTGTAAAGTGAGACCATACAAGGAAACCTTCTTTCCTCTACATTGCCATGGACCCCAAGCCAAACTAGACAAAAAAGAAGATAAAATTCTGCACCCCTTAAAATCACGTTGCCTATGACAACCACAGATGGCATAGGCAAGGGGGAAAGCAATCAAGCCATCACTATTTTTCCCTCTGTGCCATCCCTGCCTTGCCCAGGCACATGTCCCAAAACATCATCCACGCCCGAGTAACACGGTTACTGCAAAAGGCCATTTGACCACCAACACTTTGGTTTGAGGCCGGGGATGCTACATCTCCCTGACAGCACACTGGGTGAATGTTGTGGAGGCGGGGACGGGCAAACCTGCTACCCCCACCCAAGTTTTGGGCCTTGGTTCTGTCTGGATTTCCGCAACCCTTACAGACAGCTCGGCAAACCCCTCCTTCTCCTTCTAGATTTGTTAAATCTGTCCACCACCCAGTCAAGTCCACAAAGTCCAGTCTCGTCGATAGCCTGCAGAAACTGCAGGGACCTCACTCTGACCCTCCTTCCTCCCACCCTGCCCAATGTTATCAACCCAGTGTTCCCACCCATGCAAGAATCGCAAGAGCTATCTGAGGATTTTGTTTGTTCTGATGCCCAAACACTGGAGCAAGCTCCATCTCTAGCTGATGGTGGTGTGGAACGGGCACTAAAGTGTAAAATGATTAGGGACGATGATGAGACACAGTTGCCAGCAAGGGAGGCTGTTGGAGCAAAGTGAGGCAGTGTAAGAGGAGGTGGTTGAGTATGACGAAGTCAGTGACCCGACCTGGCCCAGTGTCATGTCTAGCAGGTAAAGCAGTGGGGATGTTGAGGGATGCGTAGGACCGCAAAAGGCAGGAAGAAGCCGTGGGCTGGCCAGAGGCTCATGGAGAAGGCAGGCTAGAGCCCGCAGGGCCGCATCTCTTCCCTATAACAGGCCCCCACACAAAGCTCTCCCATCGAGGGCTCTTAGGTCCTTGTTGTGAAAATATTTTAATGAGTGCGCAAAGTTAGCTTGAGGTGAGCCCTCGAAAAAATTATATGGAGGCCCAAGAGGTGAGCCCTCGAAAAAATTAAGTGGAGGCCAAAGAGGTGAGAACTCTTAAAAATTGTATTAAGCCCAAGAGGTGAGCCATAATAAAAATTATTTGTAGGCCCAAGAGGTGAGACCTCTTAAAATTTTTTTGTAGGCCCAAGAGGTGAGCCATGATAAAAATTGCTTGTAGGCCCAAGAGGTGAGCCATGATAAAAATTGCTTGTAGGCCCAAGAGGTGAGCCATGATAAAAATTGCTTGTAGGCCCAAGAGGTGAGCCATGATAAAAATTGCTTGTAGGCCCAAGAGGTGAGCCATAAATATTTTTTTTTTTTTTTACGGAGCAATTCTACGGCGGTTAAGGAGGAGGAGGTGGAGGAGGAAATGGCACTTCATACAGATGGCACTTCACTTTTGGCTGCTTTCCACTGTTGGAGAAGCAAAGTCCGGGTCAATCCACTTGCTGTTCATTTTGATTAGCGTCAGCCTGTCGGCACTGTCGGTTGACAGGCGGCTGCGCTTATCGGTTATAATGCCCCCGGCTGCGCTGAACACCCTTTCTGATAGCACGCTGGCGGCAGGGCAGGCAAGCACCTCCAAGGCGTACAGGGACAGTTCCAGCCACGTGTCCAACTTGGAGACCCAGTAAGTGTAGGACGCCGAGGGATCGGGGAGGACAGGGGTACGGTCTGCCCGGTACTCCCGCAACATCCGCCGATACTTGTCCCTCCTGCTGATAGCGGGCCCCGCAGTGATGGAAGTTGCACGAGGGGGTGCCATGAACGTGTCCCACACCTTGGAGAGTGTTCCCCTGGTGGCTGTGGGCCTGATCGATGTTGTGGGACTCTGGGAGACCCTCTCCTCTCTGCCGCCAGCGATGGTGGGTGGGAAAATCTCCATCATGTTCTGCACGAGTTCCCTCTGGTATTCCAGCAATCGATTCGTCCTCTCCTCTACCGGAATAAAAGAGGAGACGTTATCTTTATACCGGGGGTCCAGGAGTGCGAAGACCCAGTACAGTTTGTTCTCCACTATCCGGACAACACGTGTGTCCCGGGAAAAGCAGCCCAGCATGAAGTCAGCCATGTGTGCCAGACTCTGAATAGGCATGACGTCACTGCCCCCACCAGAAGGATCACTTGCCATTTCCTCCTCTTCCGCCTCCTCTTCGCCCCATCCGCGCTGAACCAATGGGACGCACACAGCCTGACTGCTACCCTCGCCGCCAGCATCCTCCTCCTCTTCCACAGCCACCTCCACGTCGTCCTCCTCCTCCTCATCCTCCTCCTCCTCCTGCAACTGCCACCGAGAAGCAGACAAAAGTGTGGTCTGACTGTGTAGCTCCGTTGCGTCTCCTCCTACCCCCGTCTCCTCTGCGTGCAATGCGTTCTCCCTTATTGCGATGAGCGATTCTTTAAGGACGCATAGGAGCGGGATGGTTACGCTCACTATAGCGTCCTCGCTGCTGACCTTCTTGGTGGACTCCTCAAAGATACGCAGTACATCGCATATGTCTGCCATCCATGGCCACTCGTGGTTGGCAAACTGAGGGAGCTGAGTTGGAGGCACGCGTGGATTCATAATCTGGTACTCCATCAATGCTCTCTGCTGCTCACACACCCTGGCCAACATGGAATAGGTGGAATTCCAGCGAGTCGGCAGGTCGCACAACAGCCGATGTTCAGGCAAATGGAGGCGTTGCTGGAGTTTTTTTAAGCTAGCAGCAGCTACAGTTGACTTCCGAAAGTGAGCGCACAAGCGCCGCACTTTCACCAGTAGCTCTGCCAGGTTGGGGTAAGTCTTTAGAAATTTTTGGACTACCAGATTAAAAACGTGGGCCAGGCATGGTACGTGATTGAGTTCGGCAAGCTCCGGAGCCGCCACCAGGTTACGGCCGTTATCGCACACGACCATGCCTGGTCCTAGCTGCAGCGGCGACAGCCACATCTCCGTCTGCTGCAATATGGCGTCCCTCACCTCTGGGGCGCTGTGCTTCCTGTCGCCCAAGCTGATGAGCTTAAGCACCGCCTGCTGACGTCTCCCCGCGCCAGTGCTGCAACGCTTCCAGCTAGCGGCTGAGGGCGATGTTAAGGCAGAGGAGGAGGAGGAAGAGGAGGGGGGTTTATCAGAAACCCTGCTGGCAATCTTGGGCGGGGGTGGTAGGTAGGCCGTCTCTCTTTGCGACCCCGTCCCCGCTTCCACAACATTCACCCAGTGTGCCGTCAAAGAGATGTATCGTCCCTGGCCGCAAGCGCTTGTCCACGAGTCGGTGGTCAAGTGGACCTTTGCGCTGACTGCGTACCTCAGGGCCCGCCTGATGTTACGCGACACGTGCTGGTGCAGGGCGGGGACGGCACTCCGGGAAAAGTAGTGGCGGCTGGGGACGGAATAGCGAGGTGCGGCAGCCGCCATCAGGTCGCGGAAGGCCTGCGTCTCCACAAGCCTAAACGGCAACATCTCCAGGGCCAGCAGTTTGGAGATGTGGCAGTTTAAGGCTTGGGCTTGGGGGTGACTTGAGGCGTACTTCCGCCTGCGGTCGAACGCCTGCGAGATGGACAGTTGATGGGACGAGGAGTGTGAAGGTGCAGGCGAAGAGGCGGGGGAAGGGGAGGCAGCAGGAGAAGGCCCCAAAGTAGTCGAGGCAGAGGCAGATGTGGAGGTGTCCTGGCTGGAGGTCTGGACCGCATTGGCAGCACACAACAAAGGGGAAGAGGCAGTGGCAGGAAGACCTGGCGCAGGTTGTATTGCGTTTGCTCTCTCCCACTCAGCCCAGTGCTTGACTTCCAAGTGACGCCACATGCCTGAGGTGGTCATATTGCTCTTCTCAGAGCCCCTACTCAGTTTTGAGTGGCAGAGTGTGAAAACCGCGCTCAGTTTGTCATCCGCACAAACATTAAAAAATCTCCACACCACAGAAGTACGAGGCCTCGATGGGGGAGCTTCGCGCGACTGCCTGCTGCCGGGAACAGCTTCGGCCCTGCTGGCTGTGGCCTCACTTCTCTGTCTGGACTGTCATCTGCCTGTGGACATCCCTCTGCCTGTGGACATCCCTCTGCCTGTGGACATCCCTCTACCTGTGGACATCCCTCTGCCTCTGGACATCCCTCTGCCTCTTGCTGCCTTTTTCGGTGCTGCGCAGACCACCACCTCTCCACTGCTTTCCCCGCTGGACATCACCCCTGGCCAAGTGGGGTCGGTCATTTCGTCATCCACCACCTCCTCTTCCACTTCCTCACTCTGCTCCTCCTCCTGCCCACTGGACATTCCAACAGCCTCCCTTGATGGCAACTGCGTCTCATCATCATCATCGCTCATGATAACAGATGCTGGTTCAGGGTCCACATCAGCAGGAGATGGCGAATACTCATGTGGTTGGGCATCACTACAAACAAATTCCTCTGGTAGCTCCAGGGATTCTTCCGGCACATCTGAAAAAGGACACGAAAAGAGCTCCTGGGAGGGGTCAAGGGTGGGATGACTCTGTTGGCCAGGTGTGGAGGAAGGAGGGTCAGAGTGAGACTGTGTGGATGACTGGCTGGTGGACAACTATGTGGAAGCGTTATCGGCTATCCATTGCACCACCTTTTCACACTGCTCAGGCCTCAACAGCGGTGTAACCCGCCCCCTGCTTAACTGTCCCATAAAGGCAGGGATTCTAGATGAGTGGAATCCTGGCTGCCCCTCACCAGCACGCATTGTATCCCCACTGGCTTCAACAAGGCCCCCAACAGCATTTCCGCGCCCCCGTCCTCGTCCACGTCCGATTCCGCTAGCCCTCCACATTTTTTTTTTTGTTAAAATATTTGGCGTACACAGCCGTATACTACCAGGTCAGACGGTGTGTATTAACACCACGTATATAAAAGAGTTTTGCAGGCACGCAGAACGCACAGTACAGGTGCCAAATAAAAGGACTTTTTTTAAATATGTCTGATTACACAGCCGTGTACTAACAGGTCAGACGGTGGGTATTAACACCACGTATATAAAAGAGTTTTGCTGGCACGCAGAACGCACAGTACAGGTGCCAAATAAAAGGACTTTTTTTTAAAAATATTTCTAGGTACACAGCCGTGTACTACCAGGTCAGACGGTGTGTATTAACACCACGTATATAAAAGAGTTTTGCAGGCACGCAGAACGCACAATACAGGTGCCAAATAAAAGGCCTTTTTTTAAAATATTTCTAGGTACACAGCCGTGTACTACAAGGTCAGACGGTGTGTATTAACACCACGTATATAAAAGAGTTTTGCAGGCACGCAGAACGCACAATACAGGAGCCAAATAAAAGGCCTTTTTTTAAATATTTCTAGGTACACAGCCGTGTACTACAAGGTCAGATGGTGTGTATTAACACCACGTATATAAAAGAGTTTTGCAGGCACGCAGAACGTACAATACAGGAGCCAAATAAAAGGCCTTTTTTTAAATATTTCTAGGTACACAGCCGTGTACTACAAGGTCAGACGGTGTGTATTAACACCACGTATATAAAAGAGTTTTGCAGGCACGCAGAACGCACAATACAGGTGCCAAATAAAAGGACTTTTTTTTTAAAATATTTCTAGGTACACAGCCGTGTACTACCAGGTCAGACGGTGTGTATTAACACCACGTATATAAAAGAGTTTTGCAGGCACGCAGAACGCACAATACAGGTGCCAAATAAAAGGCCTTTTTTTTTAAATATTTCTAGGTACACAGCCGTGTACTACAAGGTCAGACGGTGTGTATTAACACCACGTATATAAAAGAGTTTTGCAGGCACGCAGAACGCACAATACAGGAGCCAAATAAAAGGACTTTTTTTTAATATTTCTAGGTACACAGCCGTGTACTACAAGATCAGACGGTGGATATTAACAGCACGTATATAAAAGAGTTTTGCAGGCACGCAGAACGCACAGTACAGGTGCCATATAAAAGGCCTTTTTTTTAAATATGTCTGATTACACAGCCGTGTACTAACAGGTCAGACGGTGGGTATTAACAGCACGTATATAAAAGAGTTTTGCAGGCACGCAGAACGCACAGTACAGGTGCCAAATAAAAGGCCTTTTTTTTAAATATGTCTGATTACACAGCCGTGTACTAACAGGTCAGACGGTGGGTATTAACAGCACGTATATAAAAGATTTTTGCAGGCACGCAGAACGCACAATACAGGTGCCAAATAACAGGACTTTTTTTAAAATATGTCTGAGTACACAGCCGTGTACTAACAGGTCAGACGGTGGGTATTTACACCTGGTATACAAAAAGGGTATTGCAGGCACACAGAACCCAGAACACTAGAGCCAAAGAAACTGTATTTAAAAAAAAAAAATGTACACAGCCGTATACTGCCAGAAGATCAGATGGTGCATATACACACTAGGTATATAACAGGGTTTTGCAGCCAAAAAGAACGCAGAACAGTAGTGCCAAATATAGTTTGGTATGTAGCAGAGCACCTAATACACCTCTAATGCCTCTCTCTGTCCCTACTCCAGCAGCTATCCCTGAATACAGCAGCCGTTCTCTGCAGAGTGTATATAGTAGTAAAGCTATCACTGTACTGCACTATAGTAGCCCTGATAAGGGCTTTTAATCACGCTCCTGCCTGTCCAACAGCTAAAACCTATCTCTCCCTTCTCCAGCCTCTGTCCCTGACTAAGTTCACGCAGCATATGCGAACGAGCAGGAAGACCTGAGTTATTAATATTCGAGGTCACGTGGTTTTTCCAGCCAATCCATGTAGACACCGTTTTCGCGCTGCCAGCGTGCTCCGCGGGCCTGTCATACCCCCCCTGCATGGTGATTGGTGGAAAAAGAGCGCCAGGGAAGGTGGGAGGGGAAACGAATTCTAAGTGCGCCATCGCCGTTATACTCGATCGAAATTGAGTATGCCGAATAGCGTAGTATTCGATCGAATACCGGCTCGATCGAACACTACTCGCTCATCTCTAAGTATTATCTTTCAATAAAGTTTCCAACTGTATTAACCACTTTTTAGGGACCTAGCCACAGAAATTGAAGCTATATTAGGTTTAAATAAGGCCACTGCTGAATCCCAGGTTTTTTTTTAAAGACAGGCTTCAATCTTTTTGTCTATTGAATCTTTTAATGATCCAGTGTCCTCAAATTGAAGTGCATTAGTGCCCTTTGATAGCTTGGCTAATGAAACATCCACTTTAGGACACATTTCTAGTAACTCCTCATCTTCTTCCTCAAATGGAAGTCTGATAGTCCTTGGTAAAAAGAATCTATCTCTACTTCAATCATAGAGTGTATGTTCTTATGGACTGAAAACACACTTTTTTTTCTGTTCCAGCCCACTAATCATTTTGTCTTGTACAGATTTATGAATTTTTGAATCTGACAAATTCATAGTAGGTCTTACCACTTTAATGAGTTCTTTAGTATCATCTAAGGAAAATAATACACAAAATTATACACTGAATCTGAACCAGATGAGTCATCAGAGACAGAGTCTAGCAACTAGGAATCTGATTCAGAGCCTGATTCAGAATCTGAAAAAGGGGAATATCCTGTCCTTTTTTCTCTACATGTAGGGGTTATGGTAGTACCAGAAAGCCCAGCAGACATTTTTGACATGGCCGCTCTCATTTCTTGTGTAATAACCTCCTTCAATTGTATCTTAATGGACAGGACAATATCCTGTCCATAAATATAAGTTTAGCGGCACACATAACACATTTGCAGAGTTTAGGTGCAGCTTTTGTTTTCAAAGTATTATCTCTGCAACTCTAGATAGCCCACACACCAGAAGGAAGGAGACATAAATGTTGATAAATAGCAAAAATTCCAAATACTTAGTCATAAGAATTGCTGCCACACTTACAGCTCCAGGGCCCTGGGCAGACTCCATAATGTCTCTTGTTTCATGTTACATGTTAACCGGTCAACATACAGTGCCTTGCGAAAGTATTCGGCCCCCTGGAACTTTCAACCTTTTGCCACATTTCAGGCTTCAAATAAAAAGATATAACATTTTAAATTTTTGGTGAAGAATCAACAAGTGGGTCACAATTGTGAAGTGGAACGAAATTTGTTGAATCATTTAAACTTTTTTTGTAATAATAAAACTGAAAAGCGGGACGTGCAAAATTATTCGTCCCATTTAATTTCAGTTCAGAAAACTCACTCCAGAAGTTCATTGAGGATCTCTGAATGATCCAATGTTGTCCTAAATGACTGATGAAGATAAATAGAATCCACCTGTGTGTAATCAAGTCTCCGTATAAATGCATCTGCTCTGTGATAGTCTCAGGGTTCTGTTTAAAGCACAGAGAGCATCATGAAGACCAAGGAACACACCAGGCAGGTCCGTGATACTGTTGTGGAGAAGTTTAAAGCTGGATTTGGATACCAAAAGATTTCCCAAGCTTTAAACATCCCAAGGAGCACTGTGCAAGCGATCATATTGAAATGGAAGGAGTATCAGACCACTGCAAATCTACCAAGACCCGGCCGTCCCTCTAAACTTTCATCTCAAACAAGGAGAAGACTGATCAGAGATGCAGCCAAGAGGCCCATGATCACTCTGGATGAACTTTAGAAATCTACAGCTGAGGTGGGAGAGTCTGTCCATAGGACAACAATCAGTCGAACACTTCACAAATCTGGACTTTATGGAAGAGTGGCAAGAAGAAAGCCATTTCTCAATGATATCCATAAAAAGTCTCGTTTACAGTTTGCCACAAGCCACCTGGGAGACACACCAAACATGTGGAAGAAGGTGCTCTGGTCAGATGAAACCAAAATCAAACTTTTTGGAAACAATGCAAAATGATAGTCACTAGTCAGACCACACATGGAGTACTGTGTACAGTTCTAGGCTTCTGTGAAAAAAGCAGACATAGCATGGCTGGAGAGGGTTCAGAGGAGGGCAACTAAAGTAATAACTGGAATGGGTGGACTACAGTACCCAGACAGATTATCAAAATTAGGGTTATTCACTTTAGAAAAAAGACGACTGAGAAGAGATCTAACAACTATGTATAAATATATCAGGGGTCAGTACAGAGATCTCTCCCATGATCTATTTATCCCTAGGACTGTGACGAGGGGACATCCTCTGCGCCTGGAGGAAAGAAGGTTTGTACACAAACATAGAAGAGGATTCTTTACGGTAAGAGCAGTGAGACTTTGGAACTCTGTGACTGAGGAGGTGGTGATGGTAAGTTCACTAAAAAAGAGTTCAAGAGGGGCCTGGATGTATTTCTGGAGTGTAATAATATTACAGGTTATAGTTACTAGAGATGGGTCGTTGATCCAGGGAGTAATTCTGATTGCCTGATTGGAGTCGGGAAGGAATTTTTTCCCCTAAAGTGAGGAACATTGGCTTCTACCTCACAGGGGTTTTTTGCCTTCCTCTGGATCAACTTGTAGGAAAACAAGCCGAACTGGATGGACAGATGTCTTTTTTCGGCCTTATAAACTATGTTACTATGTTACTATGATATGTTTGGCGTTAAAGCAACACAGCTCATCACCCTGAACACACCATCCCCACTGTCAAACATGGTGGTGGCAGCATCATGGTTTGGGCCTGCTTTTCATCAGCAGGGACAGGGAAGATGGTTAAAATTGATGGGAAGATGGATGGAGCCAGATACAGGACCATTCTGGATGAAAACCTGTTGGAGTCTGCAAAAGACCTGAGACTAGGACGGAAATTTATCTTCCAACAAGACAATGATCCCAAATATAAAGCAAAATCTACAATGGAATGGTTAAAAAATAAATGTATCCAGGTCTTAGAATAGCCAAGTCAAAGTCTAGACCTGAATCCAATTGAGAATATGTGGAAAGAGCTGAAAACTGCTGTTCACAAACGCTCTCCATCCAACCTCAAAGAGCTCGAGCTGTTTTACAAGGAAGAATGGGCAAGAATTTCAGTCTCTAGATGTGCAAAACTGATAGAGACATACCCCAACCAACTTGCAGCTGTAATCGCAGCAAAAGGTGGGGCAACAAAGTATTAATGCAACGGGGCCGAATAATTTTGCACGCCCCACTTTTCAGTTTTATTATTACAAAAAAAGTTTAAATGATCCAATAAATTTCGTTCCACTTCACAATTGTGACCCACTTGTTGTTGATTCTTCACCAAAAATTTAATATGTTATATCTTTTTGTTTGAAGCCTGAAATGTGGCAAAAGGTTAAAAAGTTGCAGGGGGCCGAATACTTTCGCAAGGCACTGTATGTGTATATATTAATTTCTCAATACATCCCTCTACAGCTCTGTTCTGTTAAATTCATAAAACTACTGAAATACAAGAAATTCTTTTTTAACACGGTTATATCTTTTTGTTTGAAGTCTGAAATGTGGCAAAAGGTTGAAAAGTTCCAGGGGGCAGAATACTTTCGCAAGGCACTGTACATTGCCAAAATGAGTCAGCTTTTACCCCCTGCTCTCAGATCTCAGATCAGAGGGCGTCATCCGCCTTGAATTCTGGCGCCAAACGCATCGACTGCGTCCCTGAAGAGGAGGACTCTCCCACCTCCTACGCATTATGTCAGACACAGGGATTTCGCCCAGCCTGCCTGCAATGTCAGACACCGTGGCACACAGCACTGCCTCCATGCTGGACACCGGAACTCGAAGCGCCACACATCATAAAGCAGCCGCCAACCAGTCTAACATAAACAGGCCCCAGAAGCAGGTAGGCAGAAGAAACAGGTCTCTTGACAAAGTTTTGGTGTGGCACCTTGGATGATTTAGTCTGATGCATCAGGCACTGGTGTGTGGAAATCCTGGCTGATCCACGCATGATTCATCTTCATAAAGGTCAGTTTCTCAACATTTTGGATGGAAAGGAGAGTTCTCCTTGGGGTAACTATGGCCCCTGCCTCACTAAACACCTGCTCTGATGCCACACTACCTGGCCGGGCAGCAAAGCTTGTCCATGGCAAACTTGGCCAGTGGCGGTCACAAATCAAGTTTGGCTGCCCAGTAGTTCAGGGGATCTTCGATGTGGGGTGGCAGGGTGGAGTCCAAGTATGCCAACACCTGCTCATTTAGGTTCTACTCCATGTCTAGCTGCTGCTGCTGGCAAGTAGTTTCTTCACTAGGAGGATGTTCTTTCGACAGCTCAGTCTGAACAAGGTTTAGAAAATCCAGCTCAAGATAATAAAATAACAGAGTTACCCTCTAGGAATTTGCGGACGTTTGCGATAAACAAAATGCGGACAAGCTTCCCCCACACCAACCCTACGATTGTCCTATAGAATTGATTCCTGGTGCATCTTTACCTTTTGGAAACATCTACCCTTTGGCAGGCCCCAAACTAAAAGCCCTCAAGGATTACATAGAAGAAAATCAGGCTAAGGGGTTCATCCGCCCATCTTCCTCACTGTCGGGGGCTCCCATATTCTTATGAAGGAAGAAGGACAGTTCTCTAAGACCTTGCATTGATTACTGAAAACTTAACAAAATTACAATCAAAAACCGTTATCCTCTACGATCGATCCCTAAGCTTTTGGAGAGAGTGTGAAATGCAAAAATCTTTACCAAGTTCGACCTGCGAGGCACCTATAACTTGGTACGTAATCAGATCTGGAGATGAATGGAAAACAGGTTTTAGGTCATGTTATGGACATTTCGAATATTTTGTTTATCCCTTTTGGTCTTTGTAATTCCCCGGCCACCTTCCAAAATCTTGTCAATGATATCTTCAGAGACCTTCTGGACCAGTTCGTAGTTTATGTGGATGATATCTTGATCTTCTCCAACTCCAAACATCAGAGACATGTGAAACTCATTCTGGAACGTATAAGAAAGAATCAATATTACCTTAAGATTGAAAAATGTGAATTTCATCAGACTAAGATCCAATTCCTTGGCTATATAATTTCACCCCGTGGTCTACACATGGACTCTAGCAAGATTAAAGCAATAGTAGACTGGCCTACCCCCAGGGGCATAAAAGATGTTCAATGTTTCATAGGTTTTGCCAATTTTTATAGACGCTTTATTAAGAATTTCTTAGAAATAATTACTCCTATTACACAGTTGACTAGGAAAAGTCCAAGTTCACCACAGCCCCTGTATTAGTTCATCCCAACCCAGAATTCGCCTTCATTGTGGAAGTAGATGCTTCAGACTGTGCTATAGGGGCTATTCTGTCTTTTTTTCTCCCAACATTTATCTCCTGCTGAGAATTATGATGTGGGGAATAAAGAACTGTTAGCTATCATTGCAGCTTTTAAGGAATGGAGACATCTTCAAGGAACCTCAGAGCAAATAATAGTTCTGACTGATCACTGTAATTTAGAAATTCGTTAGATCTACCAAATGTCTATCTCCTCGCCAAGCTCATTGGAGTCTCTTCCTCAACCAATTCAACTTTGTAATCTCGTGCAGGCCCAGTTTCCGTAACGGCAAGGCAGATGCTATATCTAGAATCTTTTCCAATTATTCCACTTCTACTATTCCGCTCAAGACTATTGTTCCTGAGTCTAATTTTGTGGGAGCAATCCATAATAAGCACTTGCTTGAAGAGATAAGAAAAGCCTATGACACCGACTCCTTGCTGTCTCGACCACCTGATGGTGTGCATTTAATGCTTAAGAACAAGGTGTGGACCCATGGGCAGCAGCTATATATACCTTGAAACAATAAGACTGAAAATTCTAAAGTTGGTCAATGATTCTAAGATTGTGGATTACAAAGGAGTGCAGAAGAGACAGGAATTTTTATCCCATTTCATTTGGTGGCCCAATTATCAACGGGATATAAGGAAATATGTCATGTGAGGTTTGTGCTAGATGCAAGACTCCACGTTCTTTACCCATGGGTTTGTTACAGCCTTTGTTGGTCCCCTCTCGTCCCTGGGGTTCTATTTCCATGACCATGGTTCTGATTTTGAGTTTTTAAAGAGAAAGCCAGGATTCGATTTTTAGATGGAGGACACAAAGCAATTCCTGCCCTGTGTGTCTCTGTTCGCCCAGGAAAACTAGGTGCAGAACAGCGTGACACCGCTGTGCCCTGCACATGTGGTATGCTGGAGGAGCACTTTGAATTGTCCCTGCAGTGGAGGCTGAGGACACGGTGGAGGAGGAAGAGGCAGAAACGGCGTCACCTGGACAAGTTGCTGGTGTGGCTAGCCAGGAACTACATTAACCCAGTGGGACATAAAGGACATATATTGTCCTTAACTGTAGTTACAGCTCCACACATTGACGCTACTGTGAACTTTAGTGGACACCGACAGTTGAAGGACTGGCCAACTTTCTGTTCAACATACGTGTGCAGGGCTGGTACTGCCTTTTTCACAAAGAAATGATGGCTTGGGACTCTCCACTTCAGCTTAGCACAGTGGTTCTCAACTCCAGTCCTCGGGACCCACCTGCCAGTCAGGATTTAGGAATATCCCACAGAATTAATACCTGTGGTAAGTCCTGATGGATGGACGCTAATTATATCAGCTGGTCTAAACTAAGGAAATCCTGAAAACCTGACTGGCAGGTGGGTCCCGAGGACTGGAGTTGAGAACCACTGGCTTAGCAGAAGCCAACACTTCTCTGAAAGGTGCAAAGTCCACCACTTGGAAAGGAAGAGACTGCAGTACCAGCAACTTGGCCAAGAAAATGTTCAGCTTCTGCGCCGTTGGATGAGTGCACGCATACTGCTGTCTTTTTGCAAATGCTTCGGTGATCGATTGCTGATGAAATGACTGATGGGGAGTAGGAGGAGGAGCAGGAGCATCAGGACCAGTAGACGATGGAAAGGAAAGACAGCTCCCTTCGGCTGAGATGATGGAGCCGTGACTGCAGGAAAAGGGGTGTGGGCCACTGGTTGATGCAGCGGTTGCTGCGGTAGGCTGGACCACTACATTGGAGCCATGGTTTTCCCAGGCCACTCTATGGTGATGCGGCATGTGTTGATGCAGGGCCGTGGTGCCAACATTGGCACCTTGGCCATGCTTCACCTTCTGCCCACAAATTCAGCAGATGGCCATGTTCACCTCCTCCGGCGGCTTGATGAAAAACTGCCACACCACCGAGTATTTCCCCCCAACACTCTGTGCTGATTGTGTGCTATGACTGCCTCCGTGAACCCCTGCACTGCTACTTTCCAGGCCGGTAGACTCTTTCAAAGCGCATACTCTAACCCGGCATGTTTGGCTCCTGACCATGCACTGCTGCCACCCTGCTGACTCACGGCCATGCTACCACCCTGCTGGCTCAGCCGCTGCCTCACATGCAAGCTGCCACCCTCTTCTCCTTATGATGATGAAGCCCCTTCTTCACCTGGCTCCTAAGTGCGATTGGCTACATCATCATCCACTACTGTCTGCACATCACTAATGTCCCCCTCAATGATCTCAAGGCAAAAAGCCTGACCACTCACAACACCAGCTCCCATGCGACTCATCATCACTACTTGTCCACCTACCGGAGAAAGCAGCAGATCTCTCCTCCAGATCTTAGCTAGGCAGTAGCTGCTGACTGTCTTCTAGAAGCTCATCTTCGCTGAAAAGTGGAGTCGAGCCGACAGCATATAAGAATAAGCTCAAAACTGTACAACACATGCTTTGCCATCCAGAGAATATATATCATTTGAAATCTTAGTCAAATCACCTTGAATACTAGTTCCAAATCCATGTTGGTGCATCTCCAAATTGTTCAAATACATTTTTATTTTGTTTAGGTTTAGAAAAATAGCATATAAGTGTGTCTCACAATTCAAGGGTATCAGTTTAAGTTTATGATTGAAAACTGAAATCCTTGTCAGGGCATCTCCAGACAGTTCAAATTTCAAATTTCTTTCTTTTTTTGTTTGGGTTTTGGAAAATAGCAAAAGCATATTCTGTATGTGTATCTTACAACACAAAGAGTAGTGGTTTAATTTTCTGAGGGAAAACGTGAACTACTGCCTCTCCACACAGTTTAAGTTTATTATGGGGGGGGGGGATTGAGAAAATAGCATATACATGTGTTTAACAATTCAGAGGGCAGCAATTTATATATCTGAGTGATATACTAGGCAGAAATCCTAGTGGTTAGCTTACAAAACAAAGGGTAGCTAGCGGTTTAAATCCAAAATCCATGTCATGGCATCTACAGACAGTTCAAATTATTTTTTGTTTGGGTTTGGCAAAATAGCATATATGCCTGTCTTACAATAAGAGAGTAGCAGAGGGTAGCAGTTTAAATCTCTGAGTGAACATAGGAAATACTAGTCCAAAATTTGTGTCAGGCCACATCCAGGCAGTTCAATTTTTTTTCTTTTGTTTGTGTTTGGCAAAATAGCTTATATGTCTGTCTTACAATAAGAGAGTAGCAGTTTAAATATCTGGGTGAAAATGTGAACTACTAGGCCGAAATCCATGTCAATGCGGTTGGGACCATGAATTGTGTTGGGCAGAAGTCAGGTGGATACACAGCTGATAGTCCTACTGAATAAACTGTAAGAATCTGTATTATGGCAAGAAAAAAAGCAGCTAAGTAAAGAAAAATGAGTGGCATCATTACTTTAGGAAATGAAGGTCAGTCAGTCCGAAAAATTGGGAAAACACATTCAACCTGGAGTTACCACGCCTCCAGGAATAAACGTACAAACAAACTCACAGAAAAAAAAAGGTGGTCTCAAATGGCAGAACATGCTCAAAACCCCAATGCTGTAGCGCATATATAACTGGGGGAGCAAATCCCGCACATGTGGCCCGCTGCCGAACGTAATCCCCAGCAAAAAATGCATACAATGGAGGATGCCTGCAGCGGACCACATGTACCACAAAAACATCCTACACAGGGTAGACAAATGTGCGGATGTTTTCTACATAGAAAACAATTCACGGAAAATGGTGCACTACAGCGGAAAATGCAGTTGACAATATATGGCTAAACCCTCACTCTGATGTTAAAATGAGACTTTCGCCAGTATATCCTTATATCAAAGACACACCGGAGCCCGAGCACCACGTCAAAGTATCTCAGTTGGCACGGGACCTAACGCTATCCCTACTATGGTATAGGTAATGACAGATAGGTGCATGAGGTCCGAGACACAGCGACCAGCTCCCAGTTACCTCCAGCGTGAAATCACACATACGGTGGGAGGGGGGGGCGGAGGCTGTATTTCCCACATTGCCCTGACGTCATGTGACCCAGGCTGCACAGGTGCACCTGAATGTTACCCATTAGTATAATCAAGGCACATTCAACCTGGAGTTACCACGCCTCCAGGAATAAACGTACAAACAAACTCACAGAAAAAAAAGGTGGTCTCAAATGGCAGAACATGCTCAAAACCCCAATGCTGTAGCGCATATATAACTGGGGGAGCAAATCCCGCACATGTGGCCCGCTGCCGAACGTAATCCCCAGCAAAAAATGCATACAATGGAGGATGCCTGCAGCGGACCACATGTACCACAAAAACATCCTACACAGGGTAGACAAATGTGCGGATGTGACAATATACATAGAAAACAATTCACGGAAAATGGTGCACTACAGCGGAAAATGCAGTTGACAATATATGGCTAAACCCTCACTCTGATGTTAAAATGAGACTTTCGCCAGTATATCCTTATATCAAAGACATACCGGAGCCCGAGCACCGCGTCAAGGTATCTCAGTTGGCACGGGACCTAACACTATCCCTACTATGGTATAGGTAATGACAGATAGGTGCATGAGGTCCGAGACACAGCGACCAGCTCCCAGTTACCTCCAGCGTGAAATCACACATACGGTGGGAGGGGGGGCGGAGGCTGTATTTCCCACATTGCCCTGATGTCATGTGACCCAGGCTGCACAGGTGCACCTGAATGTTACCCATTAGTATAATCAAGGCACATTCAACCTGGAGTTGCCACGCCTCCAGGAATAAACGTACAAACAAACTCACAGAAAAAAAGGTGGTCTCAAATGGCAGAACATGCTCAAAACCCCAATGCTGTAGCGCATATATAACTGGTGGAGCAAATCCCGCACATGTGGCCCGCTGCCGAACGTAATCCCCAGCAAAAAATGCATACAATGGAGGATGCCTGCAGCAGACCACATGTACCACATTGTATGCATTTTTTGCTGGGGATTACGTTCGGCAGCGGGCCACATGTGCGGGATTTGCTCCCCCAGTTATATATGCGCTACAGCATTGGTGTTTTGAGCATGTTCTGCCATTTGAGACCACCTTTTTTTTCTGTGAGTTTGTTTGTACGTTTATTCCTGGAGGCGTGGCAACTCCAGGTTGAATGTGCCTTGATTATACTAATGGGTAACATTCAGGTGCACCTGTGCAGCCTGGGTCACATGACGTCAGGGCAATGTGGGAAATACAGCTTCCGCCCCCCCTCCCACCGTATGTGTGATTTCACGCTGGAGGTAACTGGGAGCTGGTCGCTGTGTCTCGGACCTCATGCACCTATCTGTCATTACCTATACCATAGTAGGGATAGCGTTAGGTCCCGTGCCAACTGAGATACCTTGACGCGGTGCTCGGGCTCCGGTATGTCTTTGATATAAGGATATACTGGCGAAAGTCTCATTTTAACATCAGAGTGAGGGTTTAGCCATATATTGTCAACTGCATTTTCCTCTGTAGTGCACCATTTTCCGTGAATTGTTTTCTATGTAGATTGTCACATCCGCACATTTGTCTACCCTGTGTAGGATGTTTTTGTGGTACATGTGGTCCGCTGCAGGCATCCTCCATTGTATGCATTTTTTGCTGGGGATTACGTTCGGCAGCGGGCCACATGTGCGGGATTTGCTCCCCCAGTTATATATGCGCTACAGCATTGGGGTTTTTGAGCATGTTCTGCCAATTGAGACCACTGTAGTACATGTGGTCCGCTGCAGGCATCCTCCATTGTATGCATTTTTTGCTGGGGATTACGTTCGGCAGCGGGCCACATGTGCGGGATTTGCTCCCCCAGTTATATATGCGCTACAGCATTGGGGTTTTGAGCATGTTCTGCCATTTGAGACCACCTTTTTTTTCTGTGAGTTTCTTTGGTCTGATGAGTCCAAATTTGAGATCTTTGGTTCCAACCACCGTGTCACCGTGAACGGATGGACTCTACATGCCTGGTTCCCACCGTGAAGCATGGAAGAGGAGGTGTGATGGTGTGGGGGTGCTTTGCTGGTGACACTGTTGGGGATGTATTCAAAATTGAAGGCCTACTGAACCAGCATGGCTACCACAGCATCTTGCAGCGGCATGCTATTCCATCCGGTTTGCGTTTAGTTGGACCATCATTTATTTGTCAACAGGACAATGACCCCAAACACACCTCCAGGCTGTGTAAGGGCTATTTGACCAAGAAGGAGAGTGATGGGGTGCTACGCCAGATGATCTGGCCTCCACAGTCACCAGACCTGTTGGAATACCATTTCAGGTGACTACCTCTTGAAGCTCATCAAGAGAATGCCAAGAGTGTGCAAAGCAGTAATCAAAGCAAAAGGTGGCTACTTTGAAGAACCTAGAATATAAGACATATTTTCAGTTGCTTCACACTTGTTTGTTAAGTATATAATTGCACATGTGATGCCTTCAGTGTGAATCTACAATTGTCATAGTCATGAAAATACAGAAAACTCTTTGAATGAGAAGGTGTGTCCAAACTTTTGGTCTGTACTGTATATGTGTGTCTTACAGTAGTGACAACCTGAAATACCTGTCACATCTGGGCGCAGAGCGCCGCTACACTCACCCTGTTGGCGAGGCCGCCCCCCTCGGCGGTCGTTGGCGAATCCTTTATACAAGCGTACGCTGCGGTGATTCCAGCAGCCGCTTTCGGCAGACTCTGCAGTAGCTGGTGCTCTCGCCCCCTCTAGGGGCTGACAGCCGGTACTGCAGCTCCTATACCTTCTGTCTAACTGTCATCAGTCCAGCACCTGATCCTCATCCAGAGGCCTATTTAAGGCAGCTCTGTGCACCTGACCAATGCCAGAGTATCAGGTCTTTTCCCCAGTTTACTCCAGATCTTCAGTTGTCTCCTGTTTGGTTCCTGTTTATCCAGACTTCAGTTCGCTCCTAGTCTCTGCTAGCCTGCTGGTGATCCGGTCCTCTGCTGATACCACTGCTTCCATATGGCAACGCAACCTGCAAGTCTCCTCTCAGACGAAGCTACATCCAGCCAGCAAGGTCAGTGACAATACTGTACTAGGCCAAAACTGCGTAGGTGCATCTGTCATTTTTTGGGTTTGTGAAAATAGCATAAAGATCTGTTTTAAGCCAGTTCCACATGTTAGTGTTTTGGTCAGAGATTTCCATCAGTGATTGTGAGCCAAAACTAGGATTAGAGCCTCCACAGACATAAGGTATAAGGGAATGATCTGCACCTATTCTGTGTTTAGAGCCACACCTGCTTTTGGCTCACAATTACTGATGGAAATCAATGACCACAACACTGACATGTGAATGCGGCATTATATTGAGAGTCGCAGTTTAAATCTCTGAGCAAAACGTGAAGTACTAAGCTGAAATGCGTGCCAGATTTTTGTTGTTTTTGTTTTTGGTTTGAGAAAGTAGCATATACTTGTTTCTTACAATACAGAGGGAAGCAGTTTATATCTTTGAGTAATAATGCGAAATATTAGACCAAAATTAGACCAAGTGTCGGTTGATCTCCAGTTTAAAATTTTTTTATTTTTTGGGGGGGGGTTTCAAAGGTAGCATAAATGTGTGTCTTACAACAGAGTTGGTAGTGGTTTCTAAGTGAAAATTTGTGATAGTGTTTTTTTTTTTTTAGTTTGAGGAAAATAGCAATATACCTGTGTCTTACAATACAAAGGGTTTAAATCTCTGAGTGAAAATTTGAACTACTAGCCCAAAATCCATGTGTCAGCATGCAGTGTATGGAAGGATAGCACCGGGCTTCCTTCCCTGCACAATCTGGTGTTCAGGGATTTCCCTCCAGATGATGGCTGAGGTGCCCTTGGTGGTATGGTTTTTAGGTGCAGGGGAGGCAGGGTCCCTGGTGTTAGTGACACCAGCACCGTTAGATGCAAATAGGTGATAAGTTCACACAATAAGGAGACCAGTAAAAGATCGTGTTTTTAACTTATTAAGCATCAGACAGCGACATGAAACCCATGATTAGGAACTGACTGGGGGCTACTATAAGGTAATGCTTATATATGTTTCTGAGGTGACAGGTTCCCTTTAAATTCCGGGTACTTTACTGAAGGTGATCCAAAGGTCAACAATGTGCACAAAAATTATTTACAGCAAGGCAGCTGCTACAATGGCCCCGATTAGTTCCCAAAAGTTTCATAAAGTATTGTTTTACTCTATAACAATCAATCCCTTGTTTCTCCAGGCTGAAGGGATGTACTGTGTCTGCTGTACTGTATAGTCATATACTTCTGTATCCTCTCTAGGAATACTATCTCCTGACAGGTAGCCTTTCTGTCTTTGGTTATGGTGGGCAGCTGGTACAAGCTTAGAATCTCTCCACCAGATGCAGAGGAGGCTAAAGCCTGATAAACGACAATTACCTTCCTTTGCCAATATTCTCCCTCTCTCTCTGGGTTGCCTAGATCTTTTGTAATCTTTCCCTTCTATGGGTTGGTACATGGAGCTAACTATGGAGTTAAGATAACTCTCCAAAATGGCTGCTGGGGTGCAGCTTTTTCCTCAGACATCACATACTCCTTCTTCTTCTCTTCTGAGAGAGCTGGGCCGGAGTCAGCCCTGGGAGGTTTGTTAGAACCTCCCCCTCCCTATGCAACTTTAAGGGAACTCAGGGACAAGCACATTTTAATTAAACACAATCACAATATTAAGCAATGTGTTTCAGGACACTGCAATTGGCCAAACTCTGTGTTGGTGCTTCTCCAGAGAGTCCAAATATATTTTTTGGGGCATGGGAGGTTGGGAAAGTAGCATATTCCGGTGTCTAACAATACAGAAGGTAGCGGTTTATATCTCAGACATAATGTGAAATATTAGACCATAATCTGTGCCATTGTATCACCAGACAGTTCTTTTTTCTTTTGTGTTTGAATAAATAGCAATATACGTCTTTCTTACAACACAGAGGATAGCGGTTTAACTCTAAGTGAAAACATGAACTGAGGGGGCATTCTCATAGTAGGCTGACAACTTGTGTTTTACAGTACATAAAGCTTTTTTCTGAATTTGCTTGTTTGAACACACAGAAGACATTAGGCCCAAATTAGTTAGTGGTGCCAATACTGCACTATTTGCAAAGTCAGTTGTCAGCATCAGTGTCTTCAGTGTGCTTGTGGAAAATGAAGGAGATTTCATTGCACCTTAAAGTTCTAGAAAACAGACTTGCAAACTGTTCCCTACTTTGACTGTGTACATAAGACCCAAAAATGTCAGGAATGAAGGGTTCTAAACAAAAGACCCAGTGCCAGGCATTGTTCTCCCAGAGCTGGTATATGGGAAGTAGCAGCATGCATCCGTCCTGAATTAGTAGTAATAGTAGTACTAGACCTCAGTTGTCCCTGGCTTTGGAAAGGTGTAACATTATCATTGAGTAGAAGGAGGATGAGATTGTGGATTGGATGGCTCACTCCTCTTAATCGCAGGATGACATAGAGGTGACTTCTGGATCTGACACCATGAGCAGCCAAGAGAAGGGTTTCAGTGGAGATTTTCTTCTTTACTGCCCCTTCCTAGTGGGGTTCCTTTTTACTAAGACATGGCAAGAAGACCCCACCACATCCTATAGCAGATAGTCCAGAGAGTCTCCCTGTTGACAACTTGTGCAAGAGCAGTCACTGTTTGGGCTGCCCGAAGGAGGAGGTACAGGAGGAATATAGGTAAGAAACACAACAGCACTCCGAAATACCTAAATGCAGCTTATAGTGTTTTATTTATCCATCCATTTACAAGAACAATGGGCCAACATTTTGGTCCGCAATGGACCTTGATCACGGCCTAGATGTAAATACATAATAAAAATAAATGGTGTGCTTATACAAACAAAATAGTATTTTACAAATATACATAAGTTATGGTACACATCAAGAATATGAATATTGCATTAAACATGTATAACACTGGTGGAATGCTTGGTATATGGATTCTGGCATGATATTATGTCCATAAACATAGAAAGCGTCCCATGTAAGCTAGAATCAAACATAAAGAGTAGCTATTAGTACTAAAATCCAAGAGAAGAAGAGGAGCAGCCAAGGGTCTGCTGTATAGACGTATCTAGAAGGGACATGTGCGCAGAGAGATGTTAGTTTCTTTATCTATATATCTCCCACTCTCGGGCCTGCTGGACACATACCTGCAATAAGTAGTAGGGGAGAACCGGATGGATGCCGCTGTTTAGGTCTGCGGCGCAGAACCTTCTAAATACACTCGTGTACGTGAGACCAGCTGTGGCACCCAGGGCGCCGTTCATGACGTCATCGACAGCCGTCAGTAGGTGGCGCATGCGCAGTTGGTGAATGGAAGTCCGTTTGGGTAAGGGCTTCCTAGAGCAGGCGCACTTAATGGTTGGAGGATTCAATGCCCCGTTCAGTATCGGAGTGTGTCGGGCGCATGCGCAATAGAAATTGGCAATAATTATAGTGAAGTGATTATTTGAAGTAAGCGCAGTTGCAATGAAAATTTTGATAAGTATTGAGAATTGGTAAATTTAGGAGACATGACAAAAATTATAAAGATTAATTGGCATGCAAAACAAAACAAAAATTATAAAGGTTAATGGGCATGCAAAAAGCGTGCAATTTGTGCAATAGTCGAAGAAAATAATAAATGATTATATACACATGTATATGTTAGTATTATAATTATCGAACACTTCTAATATACTACCTGGCTGATGAAACAGGAATACAGACCAGATCACAGGTAGGGATCTAGTTATCAACATTTCCTCCAGAACACTCTCTCCAGCCGAAATTAATGTACTTTGCAAAGGCCTATCATTTTGTCCCTATAACTCCTTACATCATTTCACCCTAGAACAAGAACTCCAAAGATTTTATAGGAGCCTACGCCTCAAAGTACATTTCTCATTACAACCAACAACAACTACAGACACGTCCTCTCCCACCAATGCGCTTTCAATACATAGCTTAGGCTTACGAAACAAAAGCACATATATGCCTCCCAAACATTATCATGGCATAGAAACCTTCATCGAACTAATTGACCGAGAAATCAACAAAAACATCCAGGCTCTTAAGAGAGGAGAGTGGCACACTCCTACCAACCTAAAAACTATAGACCGTATAGCCTTACAAGCACTACGAACTGACAAGTCCATCACTATAAAACCCTCAGATAAAGGCGGGGCAATTGTAGTGATGGACACCACATCTTATCTCCATGAAATCAGGAGACAGCTCTCCGATACCACTACTTACCAACAGGTCAATGTAAACCCCATTTTTCATCTTAAAAAGGATCTGTCCGCTCTGTTAGATCACCATCTGACAATCGGTACAATTGACAAAGCAACCTCCACCTTCCTCTACAACAATAATCCTGTAATTCCAGTGTTTTATACCCTTCCTAAAATACATAAGAATCTAACCCAACCACCCGATAGACCAATAGCTGCTTCAACAGACTCTATACTCTCCCCACTATCAATTCTATTAGAAAAAATCCTGACCCCACTCATTAAAAAAACCCGTTCTTTCCTCCTTGACACGAACCATTTTCTTTCTATCATTTCTAATATTCATAGCCTTCCTGCTGACAGCCTATTGGTGACTTTCAATGTTAATAGTCTCTACACTTCTATTGCACACAGTAAAGGCATACAGGCAGTTAAAACAATTTTATCCACCTCTGACCTTTTCCCACAGGCCCAAAGTTTCTGCATCGAATTATTACACATGGTCCTGGAACGCAACTACTTTCTATTTGGTGATGATTTCTTTATCCAAAGGAAAGGGACCGCGATGGGGGCGAACGTAGCACCCCCCTACGCAAATGCCTTCATGGCACAATTCGAGGAGGACATAATCTATCCCAACACTCTATTTACAACCCATGCCATCACCTGGCACAGATTCATTGATGATATCTTTTGTGTATGGAAAGGTAACCTTAGCTCACTACAGGACTTTCAATAATATATATCAATATCAAAATATCAATTGATATATATATCAATAATATTGATCCTGACTTAGAATTTACCATACACACAGATCTTCATCAAATCAGCTTTCTCAATACTCTGATCATAAGGACCCCACAAGGTACACTTACCTCAGATCTCTTTACAAAACCTACAGATCGCAATACATTACTGTTATACTCTAGTTGTCACCCCTCCAACACAAAAAACTCATTGCCACGCTCTCAGTTTCATAGAATCTCACGCATAGTTCAAGATCCTACAGTATGTGAACAAAGATTGATTGAAATGACCCAGAAATTTCAGGCAAGAAGTTATCCATGTAATCTCCTTACGTGCGAACGCAACAATCTTACACAAACAGGCTCACGTACATCCCAGAACAAAACCTCTCATCTTCCGTTAATTACAACATATCACCCATTTTTACCTAGAATATGTACCATCATTCACAGACATTGGCCACTTCTACACCACTCTTATCCGACGATTGAAGAATTAAAAAATCCTGTGATGATGTGCTACAAAAGACCACAAAATCTTAGAGACCAACTAGTCAAAGCGGACATTGGTCCCCTCAAGCCAACTATGATCCAAACCACTTTAGCGCTCAAAAAAACTGGTACATTCCCTTGCTTGAGCTGTGCCCAATGTTCAAATGTTATTAAGGGTGATAGAACCATCCACCCCCATTCAGGAAAAGTCTACCATGCCAAATCCCTTTACACATGTAACACTGCCTATGTAGTGTACCTGATATGGTGCCCGTGCGGTCTCGCATACGTGGGTGAAACCACCCAGTGTGTGCGGGACCGCATAGGCAAACATAAATCAGATATACGATATCAGAAAACTGAACTACCCATCCCACACCATTTTTTGTCAGCCAAACATCAAATTAATCAATTACGATATCAAGTACTCGAACATATCCCACCAGCCCGTAGAGGGGGCAATAGAATAGCAAAATTGAAAGAACGCAAATCCTACTGGATTTTTGAAATGGGTACCCTCTCTCCGAAAGGACTTAATAGAGACTTTGATTTTTGTGCATATTGAGCTTACTGTTACGTAAACATAAGATTCCCTCTGATTACGCTGACAAGCAATGCTAATAATTTACAATGCTACGAGCTATGCTATATAGTTTTCACTAATGATATTCTTTTATATTCCAGACTAAATGAGCTGTTTCATCAGCCAGGTAGTATATTAGAAGTGTTAGATAATTATAATACTAACATATACATGTGTATATAATAATTTATTATTTTCTTCGACTATTGCACAAATTGCACGCTTTTTGCATGCCCATTAACCTTTATAATTTTTGTTTTGTTTTGCATGCCAATTAACCTTTATAATTTTTGTCATGTCTCCTAAATTTACCAATTCTCAATACTTATCAAAATTTTCATTGCAACTGAGCTTACTTCAAATAATCACTTCACTATAATTATTGCCAATTTCTATTGCGCATGCGCTCGACACACTCCGATACTGAACGGGGCATTGAATCCTCCAACCATTAAGTGCGCCTGCTCTAGGAAGCCCTTACCCAAACAGACTTCCATTCACCAACTGCGCATGCGCCACCTACTGACGGCTGTCGATGACGTCATGAACGGCGCCCTGGGTGCCACAGCTGGTCTCTCGTACACGAGGGTATTTAGAAGGTTCTGCGCCGCAGACCTAAACAGCGGCATCCATCCGGTTCTCCCCTACTACTTATTGCAGGTATGTGTCCAGCAGGCCCGAGAGTGGGAGATATATAGATAAAGAAACTAACATCTCTCTGCGCACCTGTCCCTTCTAGATACGTCTATACAGCAGACCCTTGCCTGCTCCTCTTCTTCTCTTGGATTTTAGTACTAATAGCTACTCTTTATGTTTGATTCTAGCTTACATGGGACGCTTTCTATGTTTATGGACATAACATCCATGCCAGAATCCATATACCAAGCAATCCACCAGTGGTATACATGTTTAATGCAATATTCATATACTTGATGTGTACCATAACTTATGTATATTTGTAAAATACTATTTTGTTTGTATAAGCACACCATTTATTTTTATTATGTATTTACATCTAGGCCGTGATCAAGGTCCATTGCGGACCGAAACGTTGGCCCATTGTTCTTGTAAATGGATGGATAAATAAAACACTATAAGCTGCATTTAGAGTGCTGTGGTGTTTCTTACCTATATTCCTCCTGTACCTCCTACTTCGGGCAGCCCAAACGGTGACTGCTCTTGCACAAATGGTCAACAGGGAGACTCTCTGGACTATCTGCTATAGGATGTGGTGGGGTCTTCTGGCCATGTCTTAGTAAAAAGGAACCCCACTAGGAAGGGGCAGTAAAGAAGAAAATCTCCACTGAAACCCTTCTCTTGGCTGCTCATGGTGTCAGATCCAGAAGTCACCTCTATGAGTGCTGTGGTGTTTCTTACCTATATGTTCATTATATTGACCACTGAGCACCCACCACTCAAAATAAACCCGGAGTGCCGACCAACTTCTGTCTTAATATTTGCGGTACAGGAGGAGGCCAGGGACCACATGCAATGCTGTGTTGGTGGTGGTAATAGTGGCGATCGTATAGGCGGTGGGTGCAGCAACAGTGGCAGTTGGGGCAAGGGGAAGGGGGCAAATGACCTCACTATAATATCTCACAGTCTGATAAAAGTGGCAGGAGAATGAGGATTCCAATGATGATTCTGTGTTGAACAGGACCGAGGAGCTGGATCGGGTGCTGAGGTGGAGACATCAGAAGAGGAGGGTGGTGGCAGCAGCAATAAAGATTAGAGGCTGTGTACCTCTCAAAGAACAGCCAGAGCCATGTCTGTTTCAGGATCTGGTGATGCCACCGACACTGTGGGTGCATTTGACCCAAAACATGCCAGAGCTAAGCTGAGCTTGGCTGCCCTTAGCTCTCTGTTAGTATCTCACATATGACGTTTTTTTCTCCACAAGGCAGGCACACAAAACCACATCTGTGTGTCAGATCTGCAGGATTAAGTATAAGGATTAAATTATAAAGTATTAAAATATAAAGGATTAAGTATGCAGGATTAAAATAAACTGAGGCATTTAAATACAAACATAGGTACCAGAGCTCTATTGCAACACGAGGTGACATCATTGGATCCTTTGGGAATAGACAACCAGCCAGCATTCCCAATCAGAACAGGTCTGTCCTCCTTCTACTGGTCCTCTATGTGGCAGCCAACCCAAGCAATACCATATCTTTGTCATCATCATTTTTAGACATGAGCAAAGTTTTGAAAAATTTGATTGGGCTGCTTTGCCGAACTTCAACAAGTATTTCGATTAGTTACAAATTACTTTGTCACAAATCACTTTCCTTTGTATAGAGCGGGCGCAATGATGGGGAAAGGTGACCATCCAGAATGGCAGCCTGTATACTCACTTGATTACTACCATGACATGCGTATCATTGAAATCAAGCAGTCTGATGCTGCTGCTGCAGCAGCAGTTAGTTCAGTCTCCTTTTTCCTCGTGTCGTGGTTTACCGAGGCCAATCAGCAAGCCCAGAACTCCCACCTCAATACCCAAGTCTACTTACACTCCAGTCTGTCTCTGGCGCATACCATGTTCCCTGACCACATGGATTTCTGGGCAGGCAGACTTGAACAGTGGATCTAACTGGCATAATATATTCTCTTCTTTACTTTTGCCCAGCTCCAGTGTCATCTTGGAGACCGTTTTACATTTTAGAACTGCAGGGGGTGTTGTGTCGGGCCAAATTGTCCTCCGCAAGTGTCCAAAACATCACTTTTGTCAAAATGAACCAAGCCTGGATTGGGGAGGATTTTAACACCCCTCCAGCTGAGGCTGATTAATAGATCTGGCCTTACTGACGGTGTCTTATCTTCCTACTGTTGCTGTCGGTCTGCATGCCGTTCTGCCTACCATCAAGTTCCGTACAGCTGCTGCAGCCTCCATTATGCCACTGCTGCGGCCTGCCTACCATCATATTATGCAGGGCTGCTTCCGCTGCTGCCCCCATGATGCCGCTGCCATCATGTCACTGCTTCTGCCTGCCTACCATCATGTTCTGTATGGTGGCTGCTGCTGCCTCCATCAAGCCACTGCCACCATCATGCCACTGCTGCTGCCTGCCTATCATGTTCTGTATGGCTGCTGCTGCCTCCATGATGCTGCTGCCTGCCAACATGTACCATACAGCAGCTGTTGCCATCACCGCCTCAGCTGCTGATCCTCACTGCTAATCCCTTACTGCCACCCCTATTAATGTTACGAATGTACCACTACTACCACCCATAGACAGCTGATCTACTACCTTGTATGTTCCATGCTATGCTGCTTCTGTCTCATAAGTAGCAGAGACAGTTGCTTGTAATGGTGAAGCAGGGAACTGTTGGCTCCCGCTTCAACGTCCAGCTTAGCTGCCAGTGGTCCCCAGCAGGCACGATATGTTGACACACTTCATGTTGTTGGTCTGTGTAGGAGGAGCAGTGAAAACCTACACAGCCAAGCAGCACGATTTGTAACAGTATCCTATCTGCTGCAGAGAGCAGGGTGAGTTGTGATGATTATCGGAGGAGTATTTAGTTGATGGGGCACATGTGGGCATAACTATAGTACTGTGAAAAGGGAACATCTGGTCATTACTGTGAAGGGGGTACATATCTGGGCATAACTACATGCAGGCTCCACATGCATGTTGATTCCACTCTGTATTTTACTTCTGGTGCCAAATGACCTCCAATAAATGATGCATAATAAAGTGTGGGCCCAGCATGCATGTGAAACCCGCATTCACTGAATTTAGAAGAGGTATGATATAGTGTGGGATCAGCATACATATGTAACTTGCATTCCCTGAATTTATTGGAGGCCAGTATGGCACCAGCGGAGGTAGTATTCAGTGTAGGTTCTTAAATAGATCGCCTTGCCGGTGGGAGGACAGGCAAAAATAATTTTGTACAAAATGTATTTGACAAGAATCTCACATTTATAACATAGCATTAGTACATTTCCTATTGTGAATATGACACGATTGTATTTACTTTATTATTTGTGTTTGCAGAGTGCTGTTGCATTGTTTGCTTTTGCTTTTGTGCTTTCAGCCATGGTGACATGTAGAGATTGGTTGGTTCGCCAAATTTTCCGAAACGATTCGAATAAATTTGTGGCTGATTGAGTTAAAAACGGCTACTTCCGGCCTGCAGAGAGCCTGTATAATGATGTAGAACACTGTGCCTTGCAGTAACACGCATAGGGAGTCTGCTGTGGTAGGGAAACAATACTGTGAGCCAGTATGACACGCAGATAACAGGCGTCGCTCTTAAAATCGCTGCACACTTTACGTATTTGGGCAGTTATGGGGCCAAAACTCACCAAATAACTCAAGTCTGAACTCAGCCTTACAGGTCAATGTTAGCGCCAGCTATAAAGAACCGTGCAGAGGCCCAAGATCCTACTAGAGCACCAAAGAGCGCACTCCTTTTGCACCAGTTCACTGATTCCACATATATTTCTTACAGAACCTGTTCTATTTCACGCTTAAACTAGCAGAGCCCCTCCCAGACAGTGTGATGATGGCAGTAACAGCAGCATCAGGAGACCACAGAGTGGCACAACGACAGTGTATAGGAGGCAGTGGCATCAGCTGTAGCATCAGGAGACCACAGAGTGGTACGACGACATTGTAGAGGAGACAGTGACAGCAGCTGTAGCATCAGAAGACCGCAGAGTGGCACGATGACAGTATATAGGAGGCAGTGGCAGTAGCAGTAGAATTATGAGGCCACAGAGTTGCACAACGACAGATTGTGGAAGTGGCAGCAGCCGTAGTAGCAGAATTATGTGGTCACCCAGTGGTACAATGACAGAGTGGGCAAGTGGCAGCAGTAGTAGCAGAATTACGAGGCCAAAGTGGCATGACGACAGAGATGGGAAGGGAAAAGTTCTCATGACCACTAATGTCTGTGCCGGAGGAATTGATGTAGACCAAGTGTCAACCATGATGTAGACCAAGTTTGACTTGCCTGTGACTGTAGAAGGTCTGACAGAGTGGCACGACGACAGTGTAGAGGAGGCAGTGGCAGTAGCTGTAGCATTATGAGACCACACAGGCCCACCGAGCAAATATGAAATGTCAGTAAGTTGAATTTCGCAGTCACAGGCCCACCGAGCAAGTAGGCAGTAGTAGTAGCAGCAACAACAGCAGTAGCTGCAGCAGCAGCATGGGCAGGCTACAGAATGGTACGAAAACATTATGGAGGCAGTAGTAGCAGCAACAGCAGACTATAGAGTGGCACGACGACAATGTGGGGAGGTGGGTGGCAATAACACTACCCGCTGACGATGGTGGGTGTAAGAAGTAGCACTTGGCATCAGATGTGTGGCATCAGGTGGGTGGCAGCATCAGAATATTTGGTGAGGCAGGTAGCCAGAAGAAACAGTCCAAAAAAACAGCATGAATGATCTAATCTGACGCATCAGGCGTTGGTGGTTGGAAATCCTGGCTACTCCACGCCTGATTCATCTAGACAAAGGTCAGTCTCTCCACATTTTGGGTGGACAGGCGACTTCTCCTTGGTGTAACTATGGCCCCGCCGCACTAAACACCCGCTCTGATGCCATACTACTGGCCGGGCAGGACAGCTTTTCCAGAGCAAACTCGGCCAATTATGGCCAAAAATCTAGTTTGGCTGCCCAGTAGTCCAGCGGATCTTCAATGACAGAGTGCTGTCCAAGTATGCCACCACCTGCTGTTTCTCTGCTGAGTAGTTTCTTCACTATGTGGGTGAAGAAAGATGCTCATCAGCGACTGTAGACTCAGGCTGATGCTGCTGATGGAGCTGGTACTGCTACTGCCACCCCTACCCCCCTGTTCAGACCTGCGAGAGGAAGGATGATGGCGCAGATAGGCAGCGGCCAACTGACTACATAGGATGTCTCTATAGTAGTTCAGTTTGTACTTCCTCTCAGCGGGTGTAAAAAAGTACCCAATTTTGGACCGGTAGTGAGGGTCTAATATGGTAGAGAGCCAGTAGTCATCCCTGCCGAATGGTGACAATACGGCTGTCACTACGCAAGCAAGTGAGCATGCATCGGGCCATTTGCGCAAGTGACTCGGAGGGACTCCCTGCCTCCATCTCCACTGCATACTGCCACGGTGTGTCTGCGTCCTCTGCCTCCTCTTCCTCATATCCCCGTAGCTCCGCTGGCTGCTCCTCCTCTCCTGTCACCTGCGTAGAGAAACTACCCATTTCTCTAGGCATTCTTTGTGCTCCAATGTCCTCCTCCAGTTCAGCCCCCACAGGACTCATGTAGCAGTGAGATGTAGTGGGCACATCTCCTGTCCCCTAATCAGCCAGATTTAACAGGATCTTTTCCAGGATATGAAAGTCCTGGCGACTGACAAATAAAGTGGCCTCCTCAAAGGGCACCAGCAAACAGCAGGTGTCACGCATGAGTTGCCACTGGCTAACATCGAAGTTACACAGGGGAGTACCTCTGTCTGCTTGGATCATCAAGAAATCGTTGATGGCCTTTCTCTGTTCATACAGTCGGTCCAACATATGGAGGGTGGCATTCCAACGGGTGGAAACGTCACATGTCAGCCTATGTTGGGGGATGCCATTCTGCCGCTGTAGCTCAAGGAGGGTGTTGTAGGCCAACTAAAACTTTTTTGACAATATTACACGCTACAAAGGGCTGTAATTGTCCCACTTCAGCACCGAGCAAATAAATATTTTTTGGCAACAGTAATAAATTCCAGTAGCTTTTAAAATATATAACTTTGGCGCTGTAGGCCAACTAAAACTTTTTTGACAATAATACACACTACAAAGGGCTATAATTTTCCCACTTCAGCACTGAGCGAATAATAGGTTTTTTTGGCAACAGTAATAAATGCCATTAGCTTTTAAAATATAGAACTTTGGCGCTGTAGGCTAAATCAACCTTTTTTGACAATAATACACGCTACAAAGGGCTGTAATTGTACCACTTCAGCACCAAGCAAATAATACTTTTTTTTGCAACAGTAATAAATGCCAGTAGCTTTTAAAATATACAACTTTGGCGCTGTAGGCCAACTAAAACTTTTTTGACAATAATACACGCTACAAAGGGCTGTAATTTTCTCACTTCAGCACTGAGCGAATAATAGTTTTTTTTTGCAACAGTAATAAATGCCAGTAGCTTTTAAAATATAGAACTTTGGCGCTGTAGGCCAAATCAACCTTTTTTTGGACTACTACTACACGCTACAAAAGGGCTGTAATTTTCCCACTTCAGCACCGAGCGAATAATACATTTTTTTGCACCATTAATAGCTGATAGAACACTTTACTATATATAACTTTGGCGCTGTAGGCCGACTTTTGTTTTTTAACCTTTTTTTTTAAACTTTTTTTTTTAATACTACACTACACACTACAAAGAGCTGTCACTTTCCCATTTCAGCACAGAGCGAATAATACGTTTTTTTTGCACAGCTATTAAACGCCAGTAGGTTTGCCAATAAATAACTTTGGCACTGTACACCAACTAAAACTTTTTATAGTCACTATTACACGCTACAAAGGGCTGCCATTTTCCCACTTCACCTCAGCTAATAAGCCCTTTCTGTTTTCCAACACTAAAACAGCTAAAAAGTCCTGTACTAAATGTAACTACAGCGCACAAGGTTTAACAAAACCCCAATAACCAGAATTACAGAGGCAAACCTGACAACTGTAGCATGACAATTTTAAATCCCAGTCACTGAAACCAAGGTGTAATACGATTTTTCTTATTACCCTGTTGTTGCACTTCTTTCCATATCTCACACTGTCTCTAAACACCCTTATTGAACCCTGTTCTGCTTCAATACTTTCCTCCCTATCCTTTCCCTACACTTCTATTCAGCCATTTGTACTTTTGATGAGGTTTTATAACACTTTCCCTAGCACCTGCAAACGTCTCTCCCTGCACTAAGTTCACTGTACTGCCTCTAAACACCCCTATTGAACCCTGTTCTGCTTCAATACTTTCCTCCCTCTCCTTTCCCTACACTTCTATTCAGCAATTTGTACTTTTCATGAGGTTTTATAATACTTTCCCTAGCGCTAGTTCACTGTAGAATGACAAAATCCAAAATGGCTGATGGTATGTATAGTAAAAAATATTCGTCACCACGGATTGTCAGGAAATTCTAAATCGGTGCGAATCGAATAAATCCTGAAATTCGGATTGAATTCCACTTCGTCAGATTCGATTAGCTCATCTGTAGTGACATGCATCTGTGCACTGGGATGTACTGGCTAACCCCCAATTCATGAATCGGTAATTGATGTTGCAATTGTGGCCATGGACAATATTTATTGTGGGTGACCTTCAACCCTTACCCATTATTAATTATCTTCAAGACAATCTTATATATCAATGGTCTAAACAGTGTGACATTTCCAGTGACTTCTTTTTCTTGTCAGTTTCAGTGAATTGATTATTGCTTTTTCCCTTTGTATGGTGGCAGGATTCCTGCCACAGGCCTGGACACGGAGTTATGGATGGCAGATGCCAAACTTGTGTTTTTTTGAGAGTGAGTATCAAAGTACCAGGCCCCCAGCCCTGACAATTAAAAATACCTTTAGAGGCCATTTACCCCCTTCCTGACCAGGCCTAATTTTGCAAATCTGACGTGTCACTTCATGTGATAATAACTTTGTTTTCTTGTGACAACTTAACTTGTTTTCTTGTGACACATTGTACTTTGTGTTAATGGTAAATTTGAGTCAATATATTTTACCTTTATTTATAAAAAATCCCAAATTTACTGAAAAATTTGAAAAAAATCACAATTTTTTTAATCATTAATTTCTCTGCTTTTAAGTTGCATAGGGATATCTAATAAAATTGTTATTAATGAACATTCACCATATGTCCACTTTATGTTGGCATAATTTTGGAAATGTTTTTTTGGAAATGTTATTTCCAATTCCAATTTCCAATAGTTAATTTTAAAAGACCTTTTGCAGTTCTAAAGTGACTTTGAGGGGCTTAAATAATAGAAACTTCCCATAAATGAATATATTTTAGAAACTACAGCCCCCAATGTAATCCAAACTGATTTTTACAAAGTTTGTTAACCCTTTAGATTTCCCACAAGAATTAACCCTTTCGCGCCCGGAGCTTTTTTTGGTTCTGCATTTTCGTTTTGCGCTCCCTGCCTTCAAACAGCCATAACTCTTTTATTTTTCTGTTCACATAGCTGTATGAGGGCTTGTTTTTTGCGGGACAAGTTGTACTTTACAACGCCACCATTTAATATTGCATACAGTGTAGTGGGAAGCGGGAAAAAAATTCCAAACCGAGTGAAATTGCAAAGAAAACGCTATTCCGCTACAGTTCTACGGGTTTCTTATTTACAGCGTTCGATGTGCATTAAAACTGATCCGTTACTTTCATTCTACTGGTCAGTACGAATCCTGCAAAACCTAATATGTATAGTTTTTTCCTGCGTTTTCATAGTGATAAAATAATTAGAAAGTTGCCCTTTTTTTTTTTTTTTTTTCCTTGTCAAATCTTGACCCCAAATCTTAACTTTTTGGTATTTATGTGTACAGAGCTGTATGTGGGCTCATTTTTTGCGGGACGATCTGATGTTTTTATTGATACCATTCTGGGGTGTGTATGACTTTTTGATCACTTTTTATTTAATTTTTTTTAGAAAAAAAAGCGACAAAAAACGGCAAATCGCCATTTGGACGCTTTTTTCCGCCACACAATTCGCCGTATTGGAATTTTTTATTTTTTATTTTAAAAGTACGGGCGTTTTTGGTCACGGTGATACCCATGATGTTTATATTTATTGTTATTTAGGTATTTATTTTTTTACTTATACGGAAAGGGGGGTGATTTGAACTTTTACATCTTTTTTATTTTTTATATATTTTTTAACATTTTTTTTTTATTTTTTTTTTACTATTAGAAAGCTCAAATATGGGCTTATATATTGTGGCTTTTTTTTTTCTTTATGAGCAATTATGGATTTTATAGACTCAGAAATCCATGAGTTGCTCATTTCTTATCCTGGCCTGCCATCTAGTGGCCAGAATAAGAATTGCACTTTGAAAACTGTAATCCTCACCAGCGAGGATTACAGTTTTCATATGGTGTACAGACACCCCCGATTGGCCACACGGGGTGTCTGTACACCACCCGGAAGCGAATGCTTCCGGGTTGAAACGCAACTAGATGCCGTGATCACGTGTGATCACGGCATCTAATCAACCAGGAAGACGCCGCCGATGGCGGCAAGTCTCTGCTGTTAGAAACAGCAGAGACTTGCCGGCCATGACGCCCGCCGCACCCGCGAGCGGGCGCCATGTGCCAGCATCGCCCCAGCGCCATACATGTACGGCGCTGGGCGCGAAGGGGTTAAAACAGAAGGAAGGTGAAATTTAATATATAAAGCTGAGTGTATGTGTGTGTGTGTGTGTGTGTGTGTGTATGTCCGCTAAAGGAATCTGCACCGCTGCAGCTACAATCACAAAATTTGGCACACATGTACATCAGGTGTCCGGGAAGGTTTTAGAACAGTTTTCAACTGTCCAGGACGTATCGTTCCTGAGATATTCCCAAAAAATGCATTAGCCAATAGTAGCCTGGTCACATGACCCTTATCAGCCAATAGAAGCTCATAGGCACACATCAGGTTTCTATGACAACCTAGCCAGTTCATTGCTTTAGGTCTGCATTAAAGAGGCAGAGCACTGTGGATGACAATGGTAAATGGGTATTCCCGGTTACCATAACTATATGTTTTAGACTAACTCATCATCAATCATTACCTCATATAATGTAAATTTTACATATTTACTGTTCAGTAGTAATAAAAGATGTTTTCTTCCACTGCTACCCACCTTCCTCCTAAATCAGGCATCGACCTATAATTCCGGCCACTGTCAAAAGAAGGACTTAAAAGCACCACCCCCAGATCCCACTAAGTCACGCCCCTGACTCAGTCAGGCCACGCCCCTTCCATGCTGCATTTGACCAGGATTAAAAATATAGGTAAAAATCACCTTCAATCAATAAAAACTAAAATAAAATAAAATAAAATGAAAAGCAATTTCACGATATAGCTATTAGGTGTGTGTTCACACTTTTCATAAAAAAACGCATGTGCAAGCATAAAGTTCCATCCAGATCTTAGTGAAGGCACCACTTTAGATGTTGATCTTCCCGTCTGTTCAATACAGCTAAATAAATTGCTGTTCTATAGATATTGTATTTTAGTGAATAGATGGTAGTCTCTATTAGAATTATAATCAGAGTAACTTCCAGCGGGCTATAGTTCTTATAGTGGTATGCGGGTATAAATCCAAATAGGCTGCGATCTTCACATGAACAGTATTTACATAATAAACCTATTGGTAGGTACTTTAAATATATAATGCCCACAGGGCTCTTACCGCACCACGGCAATATTGCTTGCTGTTGTTCCAGCCCTTTGTATTGAATAGTACAATTTGAAAAAAGCGGACATTTCCTTTTATTTTTATATTTATGTGTGTTCTATGCTTAAGGGTATTTTATAATGTTTATGTATACTATGCGGTATGTTTACACTATTTATATTATTTATGTGATGTCTACACAGTTATATTGACTGTTTTACAATCAAAACGCATAGGAACCGCCCCCACCTATTCATACTATGTGGGAAATAGGATCCAATACATCCAGTCCAGTTTTAACGACCATTCCATTCGGGCTATAAAAAGACAGAATACAGATCCCCCATCATGCCACTGAGGAAGGGGATTGGTCCCCGAAACGCGTTTGGCTTATACAGATATAATCCTGGGAAGACGGTCCGGACCGAGAAATTAATACCCAGTACAGCATCTGCGGGGGATTTTATGAGACATTATACCTGTATTCGGAGCAAATGAGGAGTCTGTAGTCCCGATCACATGACCTGGATGCCACGTGATTCAACACACACGTGCTCAGAAGGCTCGGAGAGCGGCACGGGCTAACGCCGCGGCGGGGAGATACACCATAGAAAATTGTGGCCTGGATACAGCTATTCTATTCTCCCTACATTATTAAGGAGACCCCAGCCCCATTGGCAACAGCAAGCAATATTGCCGTGGTGCGGTATTTTTGTTTTTATTGATTAAATGTGTATAGTTTTTATATAAATTATATAAATTATATAATTTCCAGACTAGCGTGCATATCCATTTTTTCTATTATATTCTTTCTCCCTTTGTCTGGGATTGGATGACCCAGGGGATATTGCACCTATATTTCCAATTCTTAGTGTGAGCCTCTCTCTCAGCAATTGTCTTCAAAAATCACCTTCTGTCAGCTGCAGGGTTGGGGGGAGGGTGAGTTTCTCCCTGCAGCTCATTGCTCAGACTGCACAATGCTGCTGCTGAGAGTGCTGCTGCTGTGTCCATCCAGGCCCTGCGCATGACAGAGGACAGGGAGTCTGAAAGCCAGACCGTCCAGCCTAAAACAAGGCAGGATGATGTTAGGGTGGCCAGATGTCTGGCTTTAGGCTGGACAGTCCAGTTTTCTGGCTACCTGTTCTCCGTCCGACGCAGTGCCTGGACAGACACAAGGATGTCCACCCTTTCAGTAGCTCACACTCAGACAGCTTCTCCTCCATGTCTTCATGGAGCCAGGGGGGCGTGGCCTCATGTTTAGTGATGGGTCTTCATGGGAACTGGGGGTGCTGTTTCACGTTTGGGGGAATGGCCGGTGAGGTCTGGCTTTCTGGGGTGAAGACAGTGGCCACTCTAGCTGCTGTGGAGGTCACAGTTAAAGGGGCGGGCTTCTGTAGAGGTCACTGTTAAAGGGGCAGGCTGCTGTAGAGGTCACTGTTGAAGGGGCAGGCTGCTGTAGAGAACACTGTTAAAGGGGCGGGCTGCTGTACAGGTCACTGTTAAAGGGGCGGGCTGCTATAGAGGTCACTGTTTAAGGGGCGGGCAGCTGTAGAGGTCTCTGTTAAAGGGGCGGGTCGCTGTAGAGGTCACTGTTAAAGGGGCTGGCCCCTGTAGAGGCCACTGTTAAAGGGGCGGGCCGGTGTAGAGGCCTCTGTTAAAAGGGTGGCCGGTGTAGAGGTCACTGTTAAATGGGAAGGCACTGTAGAGGGCACTCTCGATATCTTTTAACGACACACACACACACAGTAAAAGAAATAAATTAAATATACCCGGGCGAAGCCGGGTCCTTCAGCTAGTCTAATATATAAAGCTGAGTGTATGTGTGTGTGTGTGTGTGTGTGTGTGTGTGTATGTCCGCTAAAGGAATCCGCACCGCTGCAGCTACAATCAAAAAAATTTGGCACACATGTACATCAGGTGTCCAGGAAGGTTTTAGAACAGTTTTCAGGACGTACCGTTACTGAGATATTCCCCAAAAATGCTTTAGCCAATAGTAGCCTGGTCACATGACCCTTATCAGCCAATAGAAGCTCACAGACAATCTCCACACACTATAAACACACCAGGTTTCTATGACAACCTAGCCAGTTCACTGCTGTCATTGTTAAAGGGGCGAGCTGCTGTAAAGGTCACTGTTAAAGGTGTGGGCAGCTGTAGTGGTCACTGGTAAAGGGGCGGGCTGCTGTAAAGGTCACTGTTAAAGGTGTGGGCCGATGTAGTGGTCACTGGTAAAGGGGCGAGCTGCTGTAGAGGTCACTGTTAAAGGGGTGGGCACTGTAAAGGTCACTCTCGATATCTTTTAACGACACACACACACACAAACAGTAAATTAAATAAATTAAATATACCCGGGCAAAGCAGGGTCCTTCAGCTAGTTTAAAAATAAATATATTTTTTTTGCAGATTTTCAATTTTTAATTCATTTTTCCTATAAGATAGCAAGGGTAAACCGCAAATCAAACCTGAATATTTATCTTTCTGATTCTGAAGTTTGCAGAAACATCCCATATGTGGTTGTAAACTGCTCTGTGACCGGCAGTAATGAGAGGGAGATAGTACAAGCATTTGTGATGGCTGTCATGCCTTCAGCAGTTTGGTTTTCCTAAATGTGTATTCACTGTATTCATTGTATTGAAAATGTGTAATATAGTTTACATTACACTGTATTATTGTGTTAGGGCTCTCTCTCTAATGCCCATTTACACACACTGCATTACATTATGTTACTGAACCATCTGAGCTTCTATACATGTGACATCACAAGCTCAGTCTGAGCATCTACTTCCTCATTCTTCCCTGGTATAGTGATGAGGGAACATCCATCCAGCCCCATCCATTCCATCCATGCTTACAGTAGCATCGCTGGTGAGACACATGAGCCATCCAGCATGGCAGCTTTACATGTTACAACATATTATGAGCATTACATGTTCCTAAGTGTTAGCTATAGTCAGCAGCTATAGACCATGCGTTCTCTGTGCATGGTATAACATGCCATCTGCATCACCACATGTGTTCATTCTAATGTATAGTCATCCTTGAGTTACATTGATGTACTGTATATGTGATATGTATGCGTGCACATGTCTTATCTCATGTTCTATGCGTTTTACTATATTTTCATGTATTGCCACATGTCTGTGCATATAGTAAGTGCATCTTTTCTATGTCCCTCAGTTTTACTCTGTTGTTCTACAATAAAAGACAAGTTGGATGAACTCCAGTGTGGTGCATTGTGGAGCAAGAGTTTAGGCTGTCTGTCAAATTAAATAGCTCATTTAAGGAGGACAGAACAATGGCTTTGACAGCTTGTCAGAGTGATCAAAAGCCTGGAGGCCAGGAAAAAAGGTCTCAGGTTAAAGCTCCATGTTCTTGGCTGTCAGGAGGCAGCTGAGTCATGGAGCTTCTATGTACAGGTGCTGCACACAGGGGGCAAAGCTCAAGGACGTTTTAAAACGTCCATTCAGAGATAGAGATCCACTACCAGGACGTTTATAGTCAATGGGCAGACTGGAAGTGGTTAAGGACAATATGAAATCCAGGTGGGAAAACCAGTCACTTGAAAATCATAGGTGTATGGGGAATATCGTGACCCCTACAAAAAAGATGCAGCATGGTTGGAAATTACCCAGGAGCTGTTTTCAAGTGTATGGGCCAAAATGAAAGACCAGAGTCACCAGAGTTTGGGTAAGTGGCCAATCTATACATGTGTGATCCTTGCTGTTCTCCCTAGCATAGTACATGTCATAAGTTGTCCTCACTAGCATTTGTTTTGGTAAATTTACCATTATTTATTTATTTTTTTCTAAAGTTGAAGTGAAGAATCGGTGGCGGAGCTGCAGGGACCAGTTCCGCAAGCAAATGCACCACCAAGGCTGCAGTGGATTAAGGCCACCAAAGAAAAGGCCCTACATGTTTCGGGAAAAACTCATGTTCCTGCGTGATGTCATGGAGCTGCGTCCATAAGTTAATTCTAAACAATGACCATTACATGTTTATCAATATACACTGTATGTCGACTATGTTGTTTTATAATCAATTAGTAACTTCGAAATGTCATAGTTGCCGAAAGCAACCAAGCCGATTCCTCCTTTCGTTTGCAAAAGTAGGTGGCCAACATTACAAGTGGAATCTGAATCTTCGCTATGGCCAGCTATGACACATCTAATTCACCCAATGTTGCTACATAACCACATATGTAATATGTTGGTTTTTGAATGTATAACTATGTGATAAATGTTGTTTGGTGATGATACTAATATGTGACATGAATATTTTTCCAAAAAAGTGTGCTCATCTTTTAATTTACATGTTCTGTTATTTTAAAATGTGAAGAACGGAGGACAACCTTGAGGAGGAAACAGAAGAGGGCGCTCTGCAGCACTCAAGTACTTGTGAGGAGAAGATTCCCTCTTCACAAGCTCCTCCACAGAGTGGTAAAGCACCTAGCACCACAGTGCCCTCTTGTCCTGCAGCTTCGGGATTGGATTCCCCCCACTTTTACTTTACAAAGCCGCCGTAAAGCCATATGCCAACAGCCAAAGTATTGGTGAATACGCAGGTCCTAGACTATTTGTCTAGAGCCCACCAGGAAGACCAGTTCAAACATTTTGGCCAAACTATAGTGCCTCATTTGAGTAACCTGCCTCCAGAATGATTGTTGCGAATGCAAGCCGCTTTAGGAATCGTTCTGGAGGCAGCAACTGCCTATGGTATGTCCAGTTGGTTGGACTGAAGCCACCGACCCATTCTGGAAGCCCTGAAGATGCGAGCGTCTGCAGAACTTCCATAGGACCCAATATCTACAATTATAAACCTATAGTTTGTATCAGCCAAGGCCAACAAAACTACTGTTTATAATTATAGTATTGGGACTCTGAGTTTGGTGGCTTCTTAACCCATATGTGCTTCCCATCAAGGGCACCTATACAATTTGGGGACTGTGCCCTCTCAAGGAAACCCTGGGCTATATCAAGCCACTGCTGCCTGATTGGATGTGGCAGCACTGAAGCTTTCAGTCACAACCAAATGGTGGCACATGTAGCCCATACCATGCTAGCAATTGTGGAGGTCCCCATTCTAAATTCAAAATGTAGGGATGAAAATGCATTGCCAGTCGCCAGATATCTGAAAAGGAAAAAATAAATAAAATTAGAAAAAAAGAATACATACTTTATTACATGTTGAAAATATTTCAGCATAAGTCAAACCGTTTAGCTACAACAAATTCCAGACCATTAGCATATGCACACAGGTGACATATGCTCATCCTCATCATTACAGCCAGGATTCAAACCCCCCCCCGTGGAACTTAAATATAAAAATATAATATATGTACAATACTATTAAGTACTTACACAATGAACTGGTAATGTTAAGAATACACAGGCCTTAGAACAAACAGCTATGTATTGGCAAACAGTGGGTCATTCATGTACAGTGGAGGAAATAAGTATTTGATCCCCCACTGACTTTTAAAAGTTTTAAAACTAAAAAATAAATGAAACGTCTTATAATTTTATGCCAGCTTTATTTTAACAGTGCCACACAGAATATAAAAAGAAAAACGGAGAAAATTACATGAAATGAGAAATAAAAAATAATTTTCATTTCTTTGAGGGAAATAAGTATTTGATCCCCTAGGAAAACCATGACTAATGTTGGCTCCCACAGACCACTGACACAACCTAATCACAGTGAAGTCGTTACCTGGATGAGAGACACCTGTCCCAAATTGTCGCCTGTATAAAAGGCCACCTGCCAACAGTCTCAGTGACACTCCAACATCTCCACCATGGGCAAGACTAAAGAGCTGTCTAAAGATGTCAGGGACAAAATTGTTGACCTAAACAAGGCTGGAATGGGCTACAAAGCCATAAGTAAGAAGCTGGATGAGAAGGTGACAACTGTTGGTGCAATTATTCGGAAGTGGAAGAAGTACAACATTACTGTCAATCGACCCAGGCCCGGAGGTCCCATGCAAGATATCACATCGTGGAGTCTCATTGATCATGAGAAAGGCTAAAAATCAGCCAAGAGCTACACGGGAGGAGCTGAGGAATGATCTCAAGGCAGCTGGGACCACAGTCTCCAAAAAAACCATTGGAAATACACTGAGACGTAATGGTTTAAAATCCTGCAGTGCACGCAAGGTTCCTCTGCTCAAGAAGGCTCACGTCCAGGGCCACCTCAAGTTTGCCAATGAACATATTAATGACTCCGAGAGAGACTGGGAGAAGGTGCTGTGGTCAGATGACCAAAATTGAGCTCTTTGGCCTCAACTCAACTCGACGTGTTTGGAGGAAGAAAAATACAGAATATGATCCTAAGAATACCATCCCCACCGTCAAGCATGGTGGTGGAAGTATTATGTTTTGGGGGTGTTTTCTTCTAAGGGCACAGCCCAACTTCACCGCATTGACGGGAAGATGAACGGGGCCATGTATCGCAAAATCCTGGGTGACAACCTCCTTGCCTCCGCCAGGGCACTGAAAATGGGTCGTGGATGGGTCTTTCAGCACGACAACGACCCAAAACATACAGCCAAGGAAACAAAGGAGTGGCTCCATAAGAAGCATATCAAGGTCATGGAATGGCCTAGCCAGTCTCCTGACCTCAATCCCATCGAAAATCTATGGAGAGAGCTGAAGCTTCGCGTTTTCAAATGCATGCCTAAAAACCTTAAGGATATGGAGATGATTTGCAGAGAGGAGTGGGCCAAAATTACTAGTGAAGTTTGTGCAAACCTTATAAAAAACTACAAGAAACGTCTGACTGCTGGGCTTGCCAACAAGGGTTTTGCCACCAAGTATTACATGATGTTTTCCTAGGGGATCAACTACTTATTTCCCTCAAAGAAATGAAAATTATTTTTTATTTCTCATTTCATGTAATTTTCTCCGTTTTTCTTTTGATATTCCATGTGGCACTGTTAAGATAAAGCTGGCATAAAATTATGAGACGTTTCATTTATTTTTTAGTATTAAAACTTTAAAAGTCAGTGGGGGATCAAATACTTATTTCCTCCACTGTATGAGTGTGATATAGTCTTACCTTAAAGTAATAATTAGATGTTGTTCAGGTGACACACTCTGCCGCATGTTAGTGTCCTGGAAAGTCAAGGCAGGCTGCAACTCCCCCAACAGCCGATCAAAGGTAGCCACCGACATGCAGCAATAATTAAAGAACTTAACAGGGTGCTCACAGAGGTTAGAATACAAAGTAACAAATTGAACTTTGCAGGATGCACCCACGTCCGTTTCCTCTGCGGTTCCTCCTCTATCATTTCTGGCCGCTCTCCAAAACAATGGAAGACCAGCCAGTGCAAAAAAACATGGTCACTTGATGATAAGGTAAAAGTGGACATCCTACAAAGGAAAATCCACAAACACAACACACAGGCCAAATAATCCTATCTCCCACAAAAATGGAGATTTCCCACCAAAAAATGCATGTATTTATATGTTACCAAGTGGTCGGCTCACATATAACCGATAGTGTTTTTATTAAAGAATAAATAAAATAAACAATACAAAATAAATTATGCAAAATAAATTATACTGAATAAAAATTCTTATATCAAAAGCATAATATACATTTAAAACATCCCATATATGGTTGCAATTGCGGTTGTCATGGTCCCTCTAATATTCCAGGTGTGGAGCTCACACAGTATCCTGGAATATAGTTTTCTCTTTGTATATATGTATTGAATAGCCAGGAAATGATGTTTCTCAAAATTCAGACTTCAAATAGTCAATGAAAACAGATGGAAATATTTTTGCTGGATATAATGTGTCCAGAGTGGGTCCAGTATTATGTTTTTACCCACTATTTTGCCTATAATTAGCAGAGTCAGATTAGAGTTGCTGCGGTACCGGTGTTTTTCACCATACCATAGTATCTCCAAGTCTTGCAAATTAGCGTTATTTTGCAAACTCACCGGACCTTATGCCCGAAGACCAGATTGTATTCCCCGCTGTGGAGGTCCCCCGTGCCGTTGGTTTGGTGCTTGCATCCTCCTGGGGTGCCGGATAGCTGGACTCCGGCTCTCCGCTTACAGCGATATCCCCAGTCTTTTCTCAAGCGTTTGCGTACATGCGTTCTAGAGACGCCGGGGTGTTCCTCCACGTGTGTTCTTCTGCGGGTAATGGCACAATACTGAAGTCTTTTCCACAGCAATGTTTCTCAATGGTTGTCAATCTACTGGCTCCAATACAACAGAGTACAATACCAGACGCGTTTCGAAAACTCCCCGTTTTCTTCCTCAATGGTTATTTTCAAAATGAGGGACATATCGTTCTTTTCAATGGTTTTAGTGTCATATTCAAACTCCGGACCGGATTCCGCTACCCATGTTCATAAAACAATTATAATCATTATTTCTTTCATTCATTGATATTTAGCCCATATTTCTGCTTATACTCTTAATCATGCATTCCTATATTCTCTTAAAATCATTTTTGGTCTTACTATTATACATAGGAAAAAAAACACATATACAGAAAATAACGCAATTCATAGATACTGTTCACACTTATGTTTTATTTTTTGATTTTGTCTCTATTTCTCACTATAGTCTTATTTTATATTGCCCTTTACTCTCATATATTCATGGTTTTCCCACTTTATCCACCTGTTTTTGTCTATTTTTATCTAGTGATGTTTTTATATTTTTGTTTTTATTTTTATATATATATTTCTTCGTTCTTATTCCTTATCTAGAGGAGAATGGATCTGACAGGGGAACGCAGGAGGCATCAATGTACTGATAAACAGTTATCCATCCATGCATCATGGGTAACCCCGTTGGATCCACTAACAGGAAAAAAAAAAAAAGGGGGAAAGAAAAGTCCCTCCTCATAAAAAACCAAATACCTCTAGTTCCAAATTTAATCCCGAAGGTGCCAAGGACCCAAATTCATATATCATTTTTGATTCACATCTTGACATCTTTGCTATAAAATCTCCTCCTCTCCAATCCTTCTTTACTGTTTGAATTGCCGCAAACTTTAGGCCCCTGGGATCGCTGTTATGGCACATCTTGAAATGATGTGACACCGTATGCTTCAGATATCCTTTTTTATGTTATTTATATGTTCACTTACTCTAATTTTCAATGTTCTACCTGTACGGCCTATGTATTGCTTTGAGCACGGACATTCTAATATATATATATAACTGCTTCACTATTACATGTCAGTATTTCCTTAATTTCCCATTTAAATGTATTTGCTGTTGACATAATTTTGTTAGTTTTTTTACAAAAATTAGTTCTCTTACAATTTATGCAGGAACCACACCTATAGAAACCTCCAGGTATACTTCCCGAAACAATGAAATTTTTTCTTCTTGTTTTTGTTTGATTGTAGGCGCAATCTTCAGACTCAAATTAGGTGCCCTTGTATACACTATAGGGGGTTTGCTAGGAATGGTCCCTGCTAGGATCTTGTCATCCCGCAATAAATGCCAATGTCTGTTTATAATGGCAGATATTTTTCTATACTCCACATTGAAAGGTAAAACTAATTTAGCTATATTTTCCTCTTTTTTCTCTTCCCTTTGTTCCTGGAAAAAAAGTTTCCCTTTTTAAATTTTTCACCTTTTGTATTGCTTTTTCAAATACTGGTAATGGATATTTTTTTTCCAAAAACTGATCTTTCATAACCTGTGCTTCTCTATCGAATTGTTCTTCTAATGTACAATTTCGTTTTAGTCTGCGAAATTGGCTGAACGGTACATTCAATAACCATTGTGGCAAATGGCAGCTTGTATTCAAAATAAAGCTGTTCTTTGACACCGATTTTTGGTATGTACTGCACATAAACATATTGTCACGGGGGAGACAAGGGAAGGTGTGCCCTGTACTTGAACCCCCCTTCTTTCCCTACCTACTTGCCTCAAACGGCCCTAGGCAGCCGCGGACAACCACGAAGACGTTCCCTATACTGGGTAAGTGCAGAGGGAGGGAAAGGGAACACAGGGAGAGACAAAACACAGACGGAACAAACACAATGATAGAGTAGTCAGCAAGCCGGGTCAAACACAGGAGATAGCGTAAATACCAGGGGTCAAGAGAAGAGAGGTCCAAGTCCAAGTCCAAAGTCAGAGTCCAAATAGCAAATCCAAAACACAAGGTCGCACAAGCACTGATCAAAAGTATAAACTAATCACAGGCAATGAGTGAGGCAGTTGCCATCTTTAAATAGCCCACCCAGGATCATGTGATGTGGCCAGCATCACATGACCTGAGGCGGAGCAAGCTGACCAAACAATATGCAAAGTAGCCATGTGGTGTGATCAGCACCACATGGCTAAACCCAAACAGAGAATTAACTCATGAAGTGCTGGCTGACAAGACCAGCACTTCAATTCCCTATTGCTCGTCTCTAGGGGGGCGGAGAGGTCCGGCGATGTCGTGCAGAGGGAGCGCGACGCCGACCTCGCGTGACAGTACCCCCCCCTTCACGAGGGGCCACCGGACCCTTACCAGCGGGAGCAGGCTTATCGGGATGCTGCAGATGGAACTTTTGGATGAGCGAGTCTGCATGCATCCTGGTCAACGGTACCCAAGACCTGTCCTCAGGACCGAACCCCTTCCAATGTACGAGGTACTGGAAGGAATTCCGGACCCTTCTCACATCCACAATTCTGGCAATCTCATGCTCCATTTGTCCTGCTACCTCAACCGGAGGAGGAGACTGTTCCTCAGGACCAACGGGAGCAACATAACGTTTGAGCAAAGACACATGAAAAACATTATGAACACGAAGGGAGTCAGGTAAACATAACCTAAAAGAAACCGGATTGATCACCTTGGTGATCCTGTAAGGACCAATGAAGCGAGGTGCAAACTTGTAGGATGGTACCCTCATGTTGAGATTTTTAGTCGATAACCATACCTTATCCCCAACCTTAAAATTCACACCCTTAGAACGTTTTCTATCAGCCTTAGCTTTTTGAATTCCTTGGGCCTTTTCCAGGTTCGACTGAACCTGTGCCCAAACTGTGCACAGTTCTTGAGAAAAATCATTGACCTCTGGGACAACCGACGCAGATGGGGAACAGGAGCCAAAGCGTGGATGAAAACCCATATTGCAGAAAAACGGCGACATCCCAGAGGATGAATTAACACGATTATTAATTGCAAATTCAGCCAGAGACAGGAATCTGGCCCACACATGTTGGTTATCAGAAACATAACATCTGAGATATTGCTCAACGGATTGGTTAAGACGTTCAGTCTGACCGTTGGTCTCCGGATGAAAGGCTGATGAAAAGGACAAAGAGATACCAATCTTATTACAGAACGCCCTCCAGAACCTAGACACAAACTGTACTCCCCTATCAGAAACGATATTCTCAGGAACACCATGCAGTTTGACAATATTATCCATGAACACGGACGCCAAGACCTTTGCAGAGGGTAATTTACACAAAGGAATAAAATGACACATTTTGCTGAATCTGTCAACCACCACAAATATCACGGTTTACCCTCAGAGCACGGCAAGTCTGTGATAAAGTCCATGGACAGATGTGACCAAGGTCTACTAGGTATGGGTAAAGGATGTAACTCACCCATAGGTCGTGTCTTGGTATTCTTGGACCTGGCACAAGTGTTACACGCAGTTACAAAAGCCTGAACATCTCTGGAGATCGACGGCCACCAATACTGCCTAGAGACCAACTCCTTGGTGGCATTGATGCCAGGATGTCCACACAAAACAGAATTATGGCACTCACCAGCAGTTGCAATCGCAAATGAGCCGGCACAAACAATTTGTCATTGGGGGTACCAATGGGAGCAAGATGTTGTCCTGCCGAGATTTCAGAAGCGAGGTCAGATGAGGTAGCGGCCACGATGATATCAGCTGGCAGGATGGGCTCAGGAGGGACGTCAGGAGGCTGATACGCCTTGAAACTTCGGGATAAGGCATCGGCCTTAACGTTCTTGCTCCCGGGTCTGAAGGTAACACAAAAATCAAAACGAGTAAAGAATAAAGCCCACCTCGCCTGTCTAGGATTCAATCGCTTAGCCGATTCTAAAAACATTAAATTCTTATGATCCGTGAGGACCGTAATGCGGTGAACTGCCCCTTCTAAAAATGACGCCATTCCTCAAATGCCCACTTGATTGCAAGTAACTCCCTATTACCAATGTCATAATTCCTCTCGGCAGGAGAGAACTTGCGGGAGAAGAAGGCGCATGGCATAAGATTAGTTAAGGTGGAAGACCCCTGGGACAGTACAGCCCCCACACCATCCTCAGACGCATCCACCTCAACTACAAAAGGCTTACTTTGATCAGGCTGGACCAACACAGGAGCATTAATAAAACACTGCTTTAACCTTTCAAAGGCCTCAATAGCTGCAGGGGGCCAATTGACCAGATCAGCCCCCTTGCGAGTCAAATCCGTAATGGGTTTGGCTACCACAGAAAAATTTTTGACAAATTTACGATAAAAATTAGCAAACCCCAGAAATCGCTGGAGCGCCTTCAAAGAGGAAGGTCGCACCCAATCCACAATGGCCTGTACTTTAACTGGGTCCATTTTGAAAGAAAAAGGGGTGAGAATGTATCCCAAAAAGGCCACTTCCTGAACACCAAAGGTACACTTTTCCCCTTTAACGAACAACTTGTTTTCACGCAACACCTCCAGCACTTGCCTAGTGTGAGATACGTGACTCTCCCAGTCTGTAGAAAAAATCAGGATGTCATCAATATAGACAATTACAAATTTCCCAATAAATGGTCTAAAAATGTCATTGACAAAGTTTTGGAAAATTGCCGGAGCATTACTTAACCCAAAAGGCATTACCAAGTACTCATAATGACCTTCCGGGGTATTAAAAGCAGTTTTCCATTCGTCCCCCTCACGAATCCTGATTAGGTTGTATGCCCCCTTCAAATCCAGCTTGGTGAACCAACAGGCCCCCTGGACCTGATTCAGCAAGTCAGGAATAAGGGGCAACGGGTATCTGTTTTTAACAGTGATTTTATTGAGCTCCCTGTAATCGATACAGGGCCTCAATCCTCCATCCTTTTTACCAACAAAGAAAAACCTGCCCCCATGGGAGAAACTGAAGGCCGGATGTGACCCTTGGCCAGACTCTCCTTGAGATAATCCCTCATGGACTGACGTTCAGGAGTAGAGAGATTATAAATGCGACCTTTGGGATATTTGGATCCCTCAATAAGGTCGATGGCGCAATCATATTGCCGGTGAGGAGGGAGGAACTCAGTCTCGGACATGGAAAAAACGTCCGAAAAATCGCCGATATACTTGGGCAAGGAAAGAGACTCAGTGGTACCTCCAAACAGCAATACTGATTTACAACATTTGTCACAATTCATTCCCCATTTTTCCAATTCACCTACCGACCAGTTGATCACAGGGTTGTGGTCCTGTAACCATGGCAGACCTAAAACAAGGTCGGCAGGTAAATCCTTTAATACAAGGAAGGAACAAGTCTCGGTATGGGTAATTCCTACAGTTAATACAACCTCAGGAGTACAAAACTCCACTCTCCCATTATTCAATGGAGTGGAATCCAGTGCGATAATTTCAATCACCCTCCTTAAAGGAACTAGCGGAATCCCCACAGATTGTATAAAATCAAAATCAATAAAATTAAGGGCAGAACCAGAATCAACAAA
>ONZH01002828.1:0-93180 GCA_900303285.1 Rhinella marina
TCAAAGTGGGCAGACAGGCACTTTTCACTGATTTGAATAAGTAACTGATGTTTTTAAGGGGTTAAATAAATTTGGGCCAGAGATCTCGCACTGCCAACATACAGAGGGTGATGCCCCGCATCAGAAACAGTGGAGATCAGCCTGGCCCAAACAGATTCTGGGCATGAAAAGTGGCATCAAAGTGGGTAGACAGGCACTTTTCACTGATTTGAATAAGTAACTGATGTTTTTAAGGGGTTAAAAGAATTCAGGCCAGAGATCTCGCACTGCCAACATACACAGGGTGATGCCCTGCATCAGATACAGTGGAGATCAGCCTGGCCTGAACAGGTTCTGGGCATGAAAACTGGCATCAAAGTGGGCAAACGGGCACTTTCCACTGATTTGAATAAGTAACTGATGTTTTTAAGGGGTTAAATGAATTTGGGCCCGTGATCTCGCACTGTCAACATACAGAGGGTGATGCCCTGCATCAGATAGACTGTTTAGCCTGGCCCGAACAGGTTTTGGGCATGAAAACTGGCATCAAAGTGGGCAGACAGGCACTTTTCACTAAGTATAATAAGTAACTGATGTTTTTATGGGGTTAAATGAATTCAGGCCAGTGATCTCGCACTGTCAACATACAAAGGGTGATGCCCCGAATCAGATACAGTGGAGATCATCCTGGCCCGAACAGGTTCTGGGCATGAAAACTGGCATCAAAGTGGGCAGACAGGCACTTTTCACTGATTTGAATAAGTAACTGATGTTTTTAAGGGGTTAAATAAATTTGGGCCAGAGATCTCGCACTGCCAACATACAGAGGGTGATGCCCCGCATCAGAAACAGTGGAGATCAGCCTGGCCCAAACAGATTCTGGGCATGAAAAGTGGCATCAAAGTGGGCAGACAGAACTTTTCACTGAGTTGAATAAGTAACTGATGTTTTTAAGGGGTTAAAAGAATTCAGGCCAGAGATGTCGCACTGCCAACATACTCAGGGTGAAGCCCTGCATCAGATACAGTTGAGTTCAGCTTGGCCTAAAAAAGGTTTTGGCCATGAAAACTGGCATCAATGTGGGCAAACAGGCACTTTTCACTAAGATGAATAAGTAACTGATGTTTTTATGTGGTTAAATGAATTTGGGCCAGTGATCTTGCACTGTCAAAATACAAAGGGTGATGCCCTGCATCAGATAGACTGGAGTTCAGCCTGCCCCGAACAGGTTCTGGGCATGAAAACTGGCATCAAAGTGGGCAGACATGCACTTTTCACTGAGTTGAATAAGTAACTGATGTGTTTAAAGGGTTAAATGAATTTGGGCCAGACATCTCACACTGCCAACATACAGAGGGTGAGGCCCCACATCAGATACAGTTGAAGTCAGCCTGGCCCGAACAGGTTCTGGGCATGAAAACTGGCATCAAAATGGGCAGACAGGCACTCTTCACTGATTTGAATAAGTGATGTTTTTAAGGGGTTAAACGAATTCGGGCCAGAGATCTCGCACTGCCAACATACAGAGGGTGATGCCCTGCATCAGATACAGTGGAGATCAGCCTGGCCCGAACAGGTTCAGGGCATAAAAACTTGCATCAAAATGGGCAAACAGGCACTTTTCACTGATTTGAATACGTAACTGATGTTTTTAAGGGGTTAAATGAATTTGGGCCAGTGATCTCGCACTGCCAACATACAGAGCGTGATGCCCCACATCAGATACAATTGAGTTAAAGGGGTATTCTCATCTTAGACAATGGGGGCATATTGATAGGATATGCCCCCATTGTCTTATAGGTGCGGGTCCCACCGCTGGGACCCGCACCTATATCCAGAACGGAGCGGGGAGCGCTGCGCCTGGAGGACCCCAGGTTTCCGGGGGTCCGGCCACCACCAGGCACAGCTCCCCGCGCCGCTCATAGAAATGAATGGGAGCCGGGCCGTGCATGCGCGGTGCGCTCCCATTAATTTCTATGGAGCCGACGGAAGTAGCCAAGCCAGCGCTCGGCTAATTTCGGCAGCCCCATAGAAATGAATGGAGGGCGGCTGCGCATGCGCAGTGCGCCCTCATTCAGTTCGGGGGCTCCGTTCTGGAAATAGGTGCGGGTCCCAGCGGTGGGACCCGCACCTATAAGACAATGGGGGCATATCCTAGCGATATGCCCCCATTGTCTAAAATGAGAATAACCCTTTAAGCCTGGCCTAAAAAAGGTTTTGGGCATGAAAACGGGCATCAAAGTGGGCAAACAGGCACTTTTCACTAAGTTGAATAAGTAACTGATGTTTTGAAGGGGTTAAATGAATTCGGGCCACTGATCTCGCACTGCCAACATACGCAAGGTGAAGCCCCGCATCAGATACAGTGGAGATCAGCCAGACCCGAACAGGTTTTGGGCATGAAAACTGGGAAAAAAATGGGCAGGCATGCACTTTTCACTGAGTTGAATAAGTAACTGATGTTTTTAAAGGGTTAAATGAATTTGGGCCAGATATCTCGCACTGGCAAAATACAGAGGGTGATGCCCCACATCAGATACAGTGGAGATTAGCCTGGATCGAACAGGTTCTGGGCATGAAAACTGGCATCAAAGTGGGCAGACAGGCACTTTTCACTGATTTGAATAAGTAACTGATGTTTTTAAGGGGTTAAATGAATTTGGGCCAGTGATCTCGCATTGCTAACATACAGAGGGTGATGCCCTGCATCACATACATTGGAGATCAGCCTGGCCTAAACAGATTCTGGGCATGAACACTGGCATCAAAGTGGGCAGACAGGCACTTTTCACTGATTTGAATAAGTAACTGATATTTTTAAACGAGGCTAAAGTTTGTTTCTTATTTGGCCAGTTTCTTATTCGAGGCTGAAGGGGCATCACCCTTTGTATGTTGACAGTGCAAGATCTCTGGCCCAAAGTCATTTAATTCCTTAACCACTTCACGTCCGCCCATAGTACAGTATATAAACGTCCATGAAGTGGTTGTCTATTTCTGAATGGACGTTTCTGAACGTCCATTCAGAGATAGCAGCTGCACGCTAATCGCGCAGCTGCACAGTGGGGTACCTGCTGTCAGTGACAGCAGGGTACCCCAAAGAGAAGGCGGGGACCGTTCCCAGGGGTCCCTGCCTTGTAGATCGCTGTATACACAGCGCTCACCGAGCGCTGTGTATACAGAGCAAGAAGCGCTATTGCGCTTCCTGTTCCGGCCCGGCGGTCACGTGATCGCCTGGGCCGGGAGAGTGCAGGAGCTGCCGGGTCTCTCATAGACCCGATCAGCCCTGCACTGAGGCTATACAGCATAGTATTATGCTGTTCAGCCTCTCTGGGGATGTATTTCCCCTGTAACTGCGGCTACTATGTCAGCCCCAGTTACAGGAGAAATCAAGTGTAAAAAAATAAATAAATAAATAAGTGAAGTTAACCCCTTAAGGCCAAAGCTACTTTTACACTTAATGCCAAAGCCACATTTTTTAAATCTGCCATGTGTCACTTTATCAATTCATAACTTTGGGATTCTTTCACCAATTCGACTGATTCCAAGATTGTTTTTTCGTGACACATTGTACTCCACGACAGTGGTAAATTTGAGTCAATATAAATCACCTTTATTTATAAAAAAAAATCCTAAATTTACAGAAAATTTGGAAAAATTTGTAATTTTCAAACTGAATTTCTCTGCTATTAAGGCAGATAGTGATCCCTCACAAAATAGTCATTACTTTACATGTCCCATATGTCTACTTTATGTTGCCATCATTTTGTAGATGTAATTTTATTTTTTGGGGATGTTAGAAGGGTTAGAATTTTAGAAGCAATTCTTAAAATTTTTTAGAAATTTTCCAAAACCATTTTTTTAAGCACCAGTTCAGTTCTGAAGTCACTTTGTGGGGCTTACATAATAGAAACCACCATAAATGACCCCATTTTAGAAACTACACCCCTAAATTTTACAAACTGTGTTAACCCTTTATGTATTCCACAAGAATTAAAGGAAAATGGAGATGACATTTCAAAATTTCACTTTTTTTGCAGATTTTCCATTTTAATCCATTTTTTCCTGTAACACATCAAGGGTTAATAGCAAAAAAAAAAACCTCAAAAACTATTACCCCGATTCTGCGATTTACAGAAACACCCCGCATGTGATTGTAAACTACTGTATGGGCGCATGGCCAAGCGCAGAAGGAAAGGTGCGCCAGATGGTTTTTGGAGGGCGAATTTTGCTGGACTGGTTTTGAGACACCATGTCCCATTTGATGCCCCCCCGATGCACCCCTACAGTAGAAACAACCAAAAAGTGCCCATATTTTGGAAACTAAGGGATAAGGTGACAGTGTTATTGATACTATTTTGGGGTACATATGATTTTTGATCACTTTATATTACACTTTTTGTTAGGCAAGGTAAACAAAAATGGCTGTTCTGGCTCAGTTTTTATTTTTTTACTGTGTTCACCTGAGGGGTTAACTAATGTGATATTTTTGTAGAGCAGGTTGTTACGAATGTGGCAATACCTAACATGTATAGTTTTTTTTAATTTATTTAAGTTTTACACAATAATTTCATTTTTGAAACAAAAAAAATCATGTTTTAGTGTCTCCATTGTGAGAGCTGTAGTTTTTTTATTTTTTGGGCAATTGTCTCAGGTAGGGACTCATTTTTTGCGGGAAGAGGTGACGGTTAGATTGGTACTATTTTGAGGGGTATATGCCTTTTTGATCGCTTGGTATTACACTTTTTGTGATGTAAAGTGACAAAAAATGGCTTTTTTGACCGTTTTTATTTTATTTTTTTTACTGTGTTCACCTGAGGGGTTAACTCATGTGATATTTTGGTAGAGCAGGTTGTTACGGATGTGGCGATACCTAACATGTATAGTTTTTTTTAATTTATTTAAGTTTTACACAATAATTTCATTTTTGAAACAAAAAAAATCATGTTTTAGTGTCTCCATTGTGAGAGCTGTAGTTTTTTTTATTTTTTGGGCAATTGTCTCAGGTAGGGGCTCATTTTTTGCGGGAAGAGGTGATGGTTATATTGGTACTATTTTGAGGGGCATACACCTTTTTGATCGCTTGCTATTACACTTTTTGTGATGTAAAGTGACAAAAATAGCTTTTTTGACCCTGTTTTTATTTTTATTTTTTTACGGTGTTCACCTGAGGGGTCGGGACATGTGATATTTTTGTAGAGCAAGTTGTTACGAACGTGACGATACTTAACATGCTTGGGGTATTTTTTATCTTTTTTTTTTACTAATTTCAAATTTGAGTTTTGGGGGGAAAATGGGATTTTTTTTTTTACTTTTTTTAAAAAAAATTTTTTACACTTTTTTTTTTACACTTTCTTAGACTCAGACCCACTTGGTTCTTGAAGATCCAGTGGGTCTGATTGTTCTATTACACCATGGCAAGCCAGAGACTTCGGAAAGCGTCCGGTTGCCATGGTAACCATCGGGGCGCTGCCACAGCAGAGCAGCGTCCCGATGGGAGGGAGAGGGAGCTTCCTCCCTCTCTTCTGGCCACACCATCGGCGCTGCCAGCGCACCGCAGCGCCCGATGGGAGAGGGAGGGAACTCCCTCCCTGTTAACCCCTTCCATACAGCGTTCCCTACGGACCGCGGCATGGAAGGGGTTAAACTGCTGACATCAGTGCCAGCACCGATGTCAGCAGTTTCAAGCAGAGTATCAGCTGTACGCTGATACTCTGCTTGAAAACAGCTCGCCATCCTGAAAAATCATTGCGGGCGGCACTCCCGCCACAGCCGCCCGCACATTACCCCCCCCCCCCAATCGGCCATCAGAGAAAACAGTGGGGTGGGGGGGATATATATATATATATATATATATATATATATATAAAATATATTGTTAAATTTATTTATTTTTTTATTTTACAGTTTATTTCAGTTACGATCGCTGTGATTGGCTAGTCTGAACAGACTAGCCAATCACAGCGATCGCTAGCCCGGGACCGCCCCCATTGGTCCCGGGCTGGTTAGCGGAGACCCCTGGCTGTAACAGCCGGGGTCTCAGCACTGTCACCATGTCATCAGACATGGTGACAGTTTAATGCCATGACGGCTTATCCAGTCATGGGGCGGCAAGCGGCTCCTGCCCATGACGGGATAAGCCGTCATTGGGCATTAAGGGGTTAAATGTCCCCCTGAGGTCTTGTATGACCTTATGGGGACACAAAGTGTAAAATAAAAAATAAAAAAATAGTAAAAAAAAAATAGAGATATGTAAAAAAATTTTTAAAAAATCACATATACAAAAAAAATAATTTCCCCCCAAATATGTCATTAAAAAAATGTTACAAATAAAAATAAATAAATAAAATAGACATATTTGGTATCACCGCGTCCGAAACGACCGGCTCTATAAAAATATCACATGATCTACCCCATCAAGTGAACTGCGTAAAAAATCTAATAAAAATTATGCCAAAACAGCTTTTTTTTGTCGCCTCACCTACCAAAAAACATAATATCAAACAATCAAAAAGTCGTATGCATCCCAAAATGATAGCAATAAAAACGTCACCTCATCCCGCAAAAAATGAGCCCCCACACAAGATCATAGCCCGAAAAACGGAAAAAAATGGCTCTTAAAAAATTGCAACACAAAAACATGATTTTTTTTCTAAAAATGCTCTTATTGTGTAAAACATAAAAAAATAAACAAAAAATAGACATTTGGTATTGTTGCGTCCATAACAACTGGCTCTACAAAAATATCACATGATCTACCACATCAAGTGAACGGTGTAAAAAATAAATATAGAAAAATGCCCCTAAACTGCTTTTTTTTTTTTTTTTTTTTTTTTAGTTAACCTCCCAAAAATTAGATTAAAAAGTGATCAGAAAGCCGGATGTACCCCAAAATGGTGCCAATAGAAAGCACAGCTTGTCCCGCAAAAAATAAGACCTCACGCAGCTCAGTCCACAAAAAAATTAAAACGTTATCGCTCTTACAAACCATGACAAAAAATTCCATGTTAGAAAATGCAGATGCTGCTCCTCCCCTTCTGAGCCCTGGTGTATCCCCAAATAACAGTTTACGACCACATGTGGGGTGTTTCTGCAAACTGCAGAATCGGGATAATAAATATTGAGTTTTGTTTTGTTGTTAACCCTTGATGTGTTACAGGGAAAAAAATGATTAAAATGGAAAATCTGCAAAAAAAGTCAAATTTTGAAATTTCACATCTATTTTGCTTTAATTCCTGTGGAATACTTAAAGGGTTAACAACATTTCTAAAACCAGTTTTGAATAGTTTGAGGGGTGTAGTTTCTAAAATGGGGTAATTTATGAGTGGTTGATATTATGTAAGCCTCACAAACTGACTTCAGAACTGAACTGGTCCTTAAAAAAGTTGATTTTGCAAATTTGCGTCTAAAATTCTAAACCTCCTACTGTCTAAAAAAAATAAAATGACACTACCAAAATGATGCCAACATAAAGTAGATATATGGGGAATGTAAATTAAAAAGGATTTTATGGGGCATCACTATCTGTCTTAAAAGCAGAGAGATTCAAATTTAGAAAACAGTTAATTTTTTCAAATTTTCATTAACTTTTGAATTTTTAAAAAATAAAATTAAAACTTATCGACTCAAATTTACCATTAACTTGAAGTACAATGTGTCACGAGAAAACAATCTCAGAATCGCTTGGATAAGTAAAAGCATTCCAAAGTTATTACCACATGAAGTCACACGTCAGATTTGCAAAATTAGGCCTGGTCAAAAAGGGGGTAAATGGCCCGGATGGGAAGTGGTTAAATCACACTTTCTTTGTGCCCACTTTGATGCCCATCTTTTGTATTTTCATTATGCTTTCAACTGATGTACATTAAGCACGGCTCACTGCAACTTTTTTTTGTACTGTTGATAAGGTGTCCTCAAAATTCTTAAATAAAAACAAATAATACAAATGATGTGAATAAGAAACTGGCCGAATAAGAAACCAACTTCAGCCTCCTAAAAAAAAAAAATAGGGTTTCACAATTATTTTTACGCCAAAAACTGACGTAGCGACCATCATAGATTACCCCCGCAAGCTAGTAAACGTGGGCCAGTGTCAACAACACACCAGTAGCTATAAGGTGGCATACAGTGTTGTAGAACAGCGCGACTAAATCTAAAACAGGAACATCTATCGAATAAGACATGGAGCTGACGCTCCTCACACACTGAGTCCTCCTAACAAGACTGGTGAGCCGAACGCCTTTGTCACATGACCTGGTAAAATTATCGTCACGTGAAACCTTTCTGTGTGTTTGTTGGATATAATAAAGCTTCACAAAAAATAAAAAACGCGTTAAGGAAAAGCACCGCGTGCTTTGTCCTGCTGGCGCTAGTTAATGACGTAATCTTTGATAGGCTGTCTTTTCACTTCAAGGGTGCAGAAGGAGAGTGTATGCAGCGACCGTTCCTGACGTTTAATTGTGCTGTACGACATTTGCCGCTGAAGAAAGGAGAAGATGGTGGTAGTAGGAAAGACTAGCGCTATAGCCGCCGGGGTGTGTGGGGCGCTCTTTCTAGGTTACTGCATTTATTTCGACAGAAAAAGGAGAAGCGACCCAGATTTCAAGAACAGACTGCGGGAAAGTAAGTCCAGCAAATCATTTTCCTGAACGTGCAGTATATTACATCATGGTTGTGGCTAGGAACTGCAGCAACAGATTAGTGTATGATACGCCCTATTGTGCTATTAGGAAAGAGCAATTTTCAATTATGGAAAATAACTCGGTACTACCCTGACAATCGCTCTCTCCTAAAAGTTTATTGTTGGGAGAAGTGTATGCCTGTGGCTTTAGTTCTTCTACCCATCCACTATACAGGGAGCTGCAACACTGCTCCATTCAGTTGAAGGGGGGTGGGGGTCAGTCTGGGTCTTGGCTGTGTGATACAGCCGCCGCCATGGCCAGAGGGTCTCTGCTGTCACAATGATGCTAATCGCAGTCATTAAAGCCTTTAAATGCCGTGATCAAGTGTGATCACAGCATCTAAAGGGTGCTTCTTACTGGCATCCTGATATATATGTGGTATCATTGTAATTGTACTGACCCAGAGAATGAAGGGCACAGATCAGTTTTGCCACAAACGGAATGCTGTGGGAACAAAACCTTTAAAACGGTGGAGGAATTGCTATTTTTTTTCCCACTTCGCACTACATTGTATGCCATATTAAATGGTGGAATTAGGAAGTACAACTTGTACCGCAAAAAATAAGCCGTCGTACAGCTATGTGAACAGAAAAATAAAATTATCGCTTTTTCGTTATCGAGGAAGAGGGAAGAAAAATGAAAACCTGTGCTATGGAGTCAGTAACCCAATTCCTGACTCCAACTCCATAATACATAGCAAATGTTTAAGTGATAATTTTAAACAAACTTTGCATAAATTAGTAGTAAAGATATGTCATGGCAAAAAAAGCTTGTAATATGTTTTACTCATTTCGTACTGGGATTTGCGTCCCCCACCTATCCCTTGGTTGAAGTTGGTGGACTTATGTCTTTTTTCAACCGTATTAACTATGTAACTATTAGGATTGTCACGATACCAAAATTTTGATTCAAAAAATTAAACGCCCCAAAATCTGTGTGCCCCCATCAGACCTCAGAGCAGCCCACTGTGCCCCCATTAGAATAAAATAAAAAAGTCTCTTACCTCTCCTGCGCCATGGCTCCGCTCCGCCGCTCCTGTGTCTTCTCCCCCTGGCGCTGCACTGTAACCTGACTGCGTGCAGCGTCAGGTCAGAGTGCGCGCACTATGTCCTGACGCTGTGCGCAGGCAGAGAAGACAGAGGAGCGCCGGACCTGGAGCGGAGCCGTGGCGCAGGAGAGGTAAGAGACTTTTTTTATTTTGTTTGCCAAAGGTATCGCAAAAGAGCAAGTCCCGGTACCGAATCGATACTGGTATAAAAGTATCAATTCAGTATCGAAATATCGATACCCGCGACAACCCTAGTAACTATGTATGTAACTAGATATCTTTACTCTGAACTTTCAGTATCAGGCTTCTCTGGGTACAGCTCACTAAGGGCCTGATGTATGAAAACTTTCTAGGTTTAAGACTTTATTTGTTGCCCATAGCAACCAATCAGAGCTCCTTTCATTTCTCCAGCGCACTATATGAAATGAAAGGGGAGCTCTGATTGGTTTCCATGGGCAACAAAGAAACTTCTACACCTAGACCGTTTTCATACATAAAGCCCTAGGTGTTTTACATCATACTGCTTCACAGTCTAGAAAGTGAAACTACTAGCAGTGCTAGATAACAAAGGCTTGGCAATGGCTTCTACACCTAGAGTATTTTTTTCACATGTGTGTTTCTGTTTTTCTGAATTTGAGATGTTAGAAAACAGTTTTTCCCCTTATATTCTATGTAGAGCATATAGAAGCCATCAGAGCTGCTAACCTCTCCAAACCTGAGCTCAAGGAAAAGCAAACTAAAACATAAAAATATATTCAGCACATACAGGATTGAATCCTTACCTATTTATTATATATTTTTGTAGTCGGAGTCGGTCCATTTTATAACGACTCCAACTCCACCAAAATGGACACCGACTCCAACTCCACAGTCCTGATGAAAACATAAAAAAACCTCTGGTATCCTAAGGGTGTACCAAACTCTTGACTTTTCCTTTATAGGAAACCCATTACTTTTCAGTTATAGGCCTCATAATGTCTGGAAACAAAAGTGAGCAAAATGAAAGTACCATGCCTTGTCTTCCCAGAGTCAGAATGTGGGTAGTAGGAGCAGTCACAGCACCCGCCATCAAGCCAGTAGTAGTAGGCCACAGTGCTCTCTGGCTTTTAAAAGGTGCAAAAAAAAAAAAAAAGGAATATTGTGGATTGGATGGCGCGCTCCTCTTCAGTCACAGCAGAATGATGTGGAGGTGATTTCTGAGTCTGACACCATACCTTGGAGTCAGGGGTCACAGCATTCCTTCTGCTCCTCCTCCTTGCAACCCTAGAGCATCTTCTCTGTCCTTTGGGGTACCAAGGAGCGCACACAAACTATGTTACGATATTACATTTGCATGTCGCAGTGTGATAAAAGGGGTGGGGAGGGTGAAGATGACGATGATAGTGTGTTAGCCAGGACCTGGTAGCCGGATTGGGGTGCCAAGGAGGAGGTAATATTAGAGAAGGAGGGTGGTGGTGTTGAGGTGGACTTAAGCCTGTCCTTTCTGGAATTCAGTCTGTCATTCTGAATTGTTTTGAACACGGGTGCGCACAATAATTAAGGACAAAACACAGACTTATGATTCCAGTATTAAGTCCTTTGGCCGTGCTTTTGTGGCAAAATCATTACAGCCTCTGGGCTTTTCCTTTATTAACACACGTACTTATTCGATACAAAAAGGAAAGGGGGGGCGTAAGCATGCAAATAGCAAACAATATAATTCTTGATTGGATAGAAGTTGCATTCCATTCTACGTCACTAGCCTGAAAAAGTCATATTGATAAGAGTACGGGGGCCATCTTGGACTAGTTAAATATATACATATATTATACGCAAGCTTTATAAAAGTTACAAAGTATAAAAATATCATATAAAAAGGTGGGGGGCTTTGTTCACAGTCTTGTTTCCCCAGCAAGCTGATAAGCATTATACACACATTCCTTTGTGACACACTGCACCGCAGCATCTTGGACACAATACCAGGATATAGACATTCTATACAGCTGCATAAGCATTTACAAAGCTGATATATATAGCATTAAATACATGTATATACAAATGACATAACACTGTGAGGGGAAAATTCAGTATTTCTACCGGTCTACCTTCACAGTGGCAGCGGCAGCAATAAAGAGCAGGAGCAATGTACAGCTAGACCCTCCCAAAAGACTGCAAGAGCCAAATCTATTGGTCAGCTCATCATCCGGTGATGCTGCTGATACAGGGGGTGCCAGCTTAAAATGTGCCAGACCTAAGCAATGCTCAGCTGCTGCTAGCTCTGTGCTGTGTGCAAGATCTGCAGGATTAAAAGAAGCCATGCACCTTCAAACACAAATGTAGGCACAGGCAGGGAAAAAAATATTTCCCACGGTAATATTAAAGGGAGTCTTTCACCTGTTTTATACCTATATAACAGCAGTGCCCCACAGAAGATTGCATGCACGTTCCAGACATACCTGTTAGAGATGAGCAAATCGATTCGTTGATTCGTATCGAATCTTGGGAATTTTTAGCTGCAAAGCGAATCCGAATATTAGGTGATTCTCCTCGGCTTTGTACGCATTCGCTACATAGTTTGTCCTATAAATTATACGCTATTGCTACGTATAAGTTACTCTATACTCCGTTGCGTAAGAATTCAATCCATTAGCGATGCAGACTCCTCCTCGGTAGCTCCGCCCCCTTCTCCAGTGCGCGAGGAAGACAAGGCAACTCAGGCAATTAAGATGGCGACACAGCGAGGCCCTGACTGGGGAGGCATGGTGTGGGGCGCCGACCTCTATGAGGAGAAGGAACCGGAGGAGATCTACGTCTCTCAACATGTCCGGCAGCCTAAGAAGTCGGTTGAGGTGCCTGCTGAGGTGTTCACTCCGCTGCCTGACACGGCTGAGGCGGCAGGAGTTCCCGCTCTGCCGCGGAAGGACTACTCCCTTCGCCAAGATTCGATGGTCCCCGAGGCTGTCACCCCGAACGCCCTGACCCTCTGGGAATACAAAAAGTTGGTAGAGGAGTGGGTTGTGCAGGTGTTGGACCACAAGCTGTAGTGCAGAAAGGGTACCTTTATTTGGTTCAGTGTGGAACAGGGAGTTGGTTTTATAGCCGATGAGGAGACGGCAGAAGAATTATATGTGAACCGCCGTTCTGTAAAGTGGCCGTATCTTCCACCCGTCCGCCACAATCTCCGTGGAGTATACCCCTATGAAGAGCCTCCAAGGCCCCTTTGCTACTGTGGTGAAACTCCTTAAAGGGAACCTGTCACGTCAGAAACCCATATAAAACCGAGAGCATTACCTTATAGTAGCCTCCAGTCTGTTCCTATTCATGTGTTTAAGGTGTTCTACTGAGGCTCAATAGGTGAAAAACACGATCTTTTAAGCGCCATCAGCGCTGTCTTTCAGGTCCCTTTCAAGTCAAGGGGGCAGTGGCTTTCTTGCTTGAAGTCAAGGTAAGCATGCCCCCCTCTCTTGTGATTGACAAGCTGCAGCGCTCCCATGTCCTCACCGCGCGGTTTCAGTGGCAAGGACATGGGAGCGCTGCAGCTTGTCAATCACAAGAGAGGGGGCATGCTTACCTTCACTTCAAGCAAGAAAGCCACTGCCCCCTTCACTTGAAAGGGACCTGAAAGACAGCGCTGATGGCGCTTAAAAGATGCGCCAGCCAGTGCGAGCGGGAGCACTCGCTATTCTTTTAGAATGGGAACTGTTTTCCTGCAGAATAAAAGTGCTTTTTCTGGACATGGAATACAGACAAACAGTGCACACAGGTATGTCTGGGATGTGTATGCAATCTTCTGTGGGGCACTGCTGTTATATAGGTGAAAAACAGGTGAAAGACTCCTTTTAAGAAATATATAGTGATAATATATATTGCGATAAATAACCCTTTATCCCATATAATGGGGCCACAAGGAGACATTACTGTATGGGGGCCGCAAGGAGACATACTGTGTGGGGGCTACAAGTTGTAGCGCTCGTACAGTATGTCATCTTGTGGCCCCATGCAGTACAATGCCTCGTTGTTGCACCCATACAGTATACCGGAATGTCTCCTTGTAGAGATCAGATGGGGGTCTCAGCGCTGGGACCCCTGCTGATCAATACTTTTGATGTGTCCCTATGACATATTAAAAGTTTAAAAAAAGTATAGTTACTTTTTAAGGAGGACCTTTCACCAGTCCTGACATTACCATTTAAATACCTGACAGTGTAGGGCATATTGATGAGATGTGATATCGCTTATTTTTTATTTTTTCCTGTGCCCCGTTCCGTTCCCCTGCTGTGCCCCCTGTTCTGATCTGGTTTTCCCACTACATTGTATGCCATAATTAATGGTGGCATTAGAAAGTACAACTTGTGCCGCAAAAGTAAGCCCTCATACAGCTATGTGAACAGAAATGTAAAAAAGTTATGGCTCAAGGAAGATGGGGAAGAAAAATGAAAAAGCAAAAATGAAAAAACCTCAGGTATTGAAAGGGTTAAAGGGGTTATCCAATCCTAAAAAAAAGCCCCTCCCCCATATCCAGGGCCCCGCCACGCTGAATATACTTACCCGGGTCCCTGTCACGCTGGAGGAAAATCCCACCCACGTATCTGACCGGGACAGCCTACCTCCCACTGTCTATGCTACAACCAGTGGCAGAAGCTGCAGCAGCCAGTTCAGTATCACCAATATGATGGACAATTTTTTTCATGTGCTCCAGTACTTCTGGTTTTCAGTGTCAAGTTCCGTTTACCTCGTTTGTCTGTATTGCTCGTGCTCCTACCCAGTATCCAGCTTGTTTGCTTTGCCTGAGTCTGCTAACCACACTGCTTGCAAGCTTCTCCCTTTGACTGTGTTTCTCTTTAGCTAGTCTTCAAGTAGTCAACAAAAACCTGTGTAAGTGCCTGTTCACACATACCAGTGGGTCTGCTGACAACCACACTGTGACTATCAAAGTAGTTTTTTTCCGCCGCAGCGAAGTCCAAATCAATGCACAGGAATTAACTGGTGAATACCGGTAAGTTCCAGGATAACTCCCTTAGGGCTCTTTCACACGAGCGGATGCCCTGCATGGATTCCGCTGCGTGAAAGAGAGCCAAGCCCCATTCAGGACAGCAGAGACACGGAGCATTAACATGATTGATAATGCTCCGTGCCTCTCTGTGATCTTTTTACTACAAAATCACAGTGAGATAAAGTTGTCAAAAGGTCACAGAGGCACGGAGCATTATCAATCATGTTAATGCTCCGTGTCTCGGCTGTTCGGAACAGGGCCTGACGCACTTTCACGCAGCGGATTCCATGCAGGGCATCCGCTCGTGTGAAAGAGCCCTTAGAGTTATCCCTAAGTCATACTGGTTGGTTGGCACAGTGGGGCCACACTTGCTAATCTGTAATACATATGGCTGCTACTGCCGCAGTTGCTACACCCTGCCACTAATCCTTCTACTGCGACTTCCATTACCGCTACTGCCACTACTGTTACACTATCCACACCGTACTGCAGCAGCTCCCAATTAAAAGGGAGAATTTTTCCAGGCTTGTTCGGAACAAGCCACCATTTTTTTCTGACAATGAACACTTGTTTTGTGTGTGTGTGTATAAATAAGGGCAGACATTCTTCCCCTGTTAACGCATAATTTTTGGATGCTTGTGCACAACAAGCCACTCCTTTTCTTCTGACATTAACTTATTTGAATAAATGGGGGCAGGGATGTGCCCCTGTTCAGAGACACAGACACACACACACACACACACACACACATACATACATACATACATACATACATACATTTTTTTTCCCATTTGTATGTGTTTAAACACCATCTGCCCCGATATGGGGCAATTTTTGGAAGCTTTCGTATATGAAAAAGCATAAAATGTGAATGCATAGTGTGTTTTTAAACATGCTGGCTGTTAACACCATCAACCATGCTTTTACCTATTGCTATGTTGGTTGACAACACTACTGACACACTGACATTATTTGCTATTGCGATAATGCGAGTGCAGACATTTAAACCCTCAGATGCTGGCCATCGTTAGTTGTGATCATGGTGTCTGAGGCAGTGTTCCCTTGAAGCACTGTGCTCCAGGGCCCAAACGGCTTCCCTTCGTGGCGATCATGCGAGCTGTTTGTCCCCTGTAGTAGCCTGTGTCCCTCTGAAGGATCAGAGGCTACCACATGTATTGAATGTCATCAAAATCGCCAATTTGACAATTGTTTTTACGACTTCACCTCTCCATAAAAGTTTAAAGTTATCAAAAAGGCTTACGCATTCAGTGGTATCATTGAAAACAACACATCATCCCACTATTAAAACGCACAACATGAAAAACAACAAATTTGGTATCACTGTATAAAACAATGGTGGAATTGAGGGTTTTTTTTTTTTTTTTTTTTTCAATTTCACCCTATTTGGATTTTATTTTCCAGCTTCCCACTACATCATATGCAATATTACATGGTACCATTAAAAAGTACAACTTGTCCTACAAAAAACAAGCACTCATATGGCCATGTGAGCAGAAAAATGAAAAAGATATGGCTCATTGAAGGCTTGAAGTAAAAAATTAGAAATGAAAAACAGGAAAATCGCTCTATCTATAAGGGGTTATCCCATCTTGGACAATGGGGGCATATCGCTAGGATATGCCCCCATTGTCTTATAGGTGTGGGTCCCACCACTGGGACCCGCACCTGTATTGAGAACGAAGCAGAGGAGCTCTGAGCCTGGAGGTTTCCCGGGGTCCGACCACCACCAGGCGCTACCCCACACCTTCCCCCGATGCGCTAATATAAACGAATGGGAGTGCACCACGCTTGCGCGGCCCGGCTCCCATTCATTTCTATTGATCTGACGGAAATGGCCTAGCCAGCGCTCGGCTATTTACGGCGTCAGCATAGAAATGAATGGGAGCGGTGGCTGCGCAAGCGCTGTGTGCTCCCATTCGTTTCTAAGAGCGCCGTGAGGGGGCTGCGCCTGACGGTGGCAGAAGATGGGATAACCCCTTTAACCCCTTGAGGACAGAGCCCATTTTGGCCTTAATGTCTGGGCCAAATTTTTGAATTCTGACATGTGTCACTTTATGTGGTAATAACTTTGGAACGCTTTTACTTATCCAGGCCATTCTGAGATTGTTTTCTCGTGACACATTGTACTTCATGACAGTCATAAATTTGAGTCAATATATTTCACCCTTATTTATGAAAAAATCCCAAATTTACCAAAAATTCTGAAAAATTTCCAAATTTCCAAATTTCAATTTCTCTACTTTCAAAATACACCGTAATACCTCCAAAAATACTTCTTATTTTATATTCCCCATATGTCTACTTTATGTTGGCATCATTTTGTAAACGTCATTTTACTTTTTTAGGACGTTAAGAGGCTTAGAAGTTTAAAAGCCATTTTTCAAATTTTCACCAAATTTTCCAAAACCATTTTTTTTTTAGCACCAATGCAGATATAAAGTGATTTTGAGGGGCTTACATAATGAAACCCACCATAAATGACCCCATTTTAGAAACTACACCCCTCAAATTATAAAAAACTGTTGTTACAAACTTTCTTAACCCTTGAGGTGTTCCACAAGAATTAATGGAAAATGGAGGTGAAATTTCAAAATTTCACTTTTTTCGTAGATTATTTCATGTTAATATTTTTTTTCTTGCAACATAGCAAGGGTTAACAGCAAACTAAACCTCAATTTACATTGCTCTGATTCTGCAGTTTACAGAAATACCCCATATGTGGTGGTAAACGTCTCTATGGGTTTGTGGCAGTGGTCAGAAGGAAAGGAGCGCCATACGGATTTTTGAGGCAAAATTTGCTAGAATAGTTTTTAGGCACCATTTTGTAATTGAGAGACCCTGACGCACCCCTACAGTGGAAACCCTCATAAAGTGACCCCATTTTTGAAACTACACCCTTCAAAGAATATATTAAGGGGGGTACTGACCACTTTGACCCCCTAAGCATTTTACGGAATTTGGAAACACTTGGCTGTGAAAATGAAAAATTTTTTTCTTCCAATAAAATGTTGCTTTAGCCCCAATTTTTTTTATTTGCATAAGGGGTAACAGGAGAAAAGCCACCCCATAATTTGTTACCCATTTTCTCCTGAATACGGCAACACCCATATGTTGTGGTAAACTGCTGTGGGGGTACATGGCAGGACTCAGAACAGAAGGAGCGCCATATGGATTTTACAACACAGATTTTGATGGAGTGGTTTGCGGGAGCCATTGATTTTTATTTTTTGAGCTATTGTCTTATGTGGGGGCTCATTTTTTGCAGGATGAGGTGAGGTTTTCATTGGTACCATTTTGGGGTAAATACGCCTTTTGATCGCCTGCTATTACACTTTTTGTGAGGGAAGAGGGAAAAAAATGGCTATTTTGGCATAGTTTTTTAAAAATTTTTTTACAGCATTCGCCTGGGGGGCCATCTCATGTAATATTTTTATAGAGCAGGTTGTTACGGACGCAGCGATACCCAATATGTCCAACTTTTTTATTGTTGGAAAGTTTTACACATTAGATGGATTTTTGAACAGAATAAAATATTTTTTTTGTGTTGCCATTTTCAGAGAGCCATATTTTTTTCAGTTTTCGGGCGATTGTCTCAGGTAGGGTACAGTTTTTGCGGGACAAGATGACGGTTGAATTGATACCATTTTGGGGTAATTACGCCTTTTTGATCGCCTGCTATTACACTTTTTGTGAGGGAAGAGGGGAAAAAATGGCTATTTGGCATCGTTTTAAAAAAAAAAAATTTACAGCATTCGCCTGGGGGGCCATCTCATGTAATATTGTTATAGAGCAGGTTGTTACGGACGCAGCGATACCCAATATGTCCAACTTTTTTATTGTTGGAAAGTTTTACACATTAGATGCATTTTTGAACAGAATAAAATATTTTTTTTGTGTTGCCATTTTCAGAGAGCCATATTTTTTTCAGTTTTCAGGCGATTGTCTCAGGTAGGGTACAGTTTTTTGCGGGACAAGATGACGGTTGAATTGATACCATTTTGGGGTAATTACGCCTTTTTGATCGCCTGCTATTACACTTTTTGTGAGGGAAGAGGGGAAAAAATGGCTATTTTGGCATAGTTTTTTTAAAAATTTTTTTACAGCATTCGCCTGGGGGGCCATCTCATGTAAATTTTTATAGAGCGGGTTGTTACGGATGTGGCGATACCTAACATGTTCATGTATTGTGTGTTTTTTTATTTTTAATCAATTTTTTTAACTTTTTTTTTAACTTTTTTTTTTCCACTTTCTGGACTCAGATCCACTTGGTTCTTCAAGAACCAGTGGGTCTGGTATTTTACAATACACTGCAGTACACTGTATAGTGTACTGCAGTGTATTTTCTTATAGCCTGTTCAAGCTCCTGCCTTTAGCAGGAGCTTGAACAGGCTTTCATGGCAAGCCAGACCAAAGCGTCTGGTTGCCATGGTAACCATCGGGACGCTGCCACAGCAGAGCAGCGTCCCGATGGAAGGGAGAGGGAGCTTCCTCCCTCTCATCTGCCACACCATCGGCGCTGCCAGCGCACCGCAGCGCCGATGGGAGAGGGAGGGAGCGCTCCCTCCCTGTTAACCCCTTCCATACAGCGGTCCCTACGGACCGCGGCATGGAAGGGGTTAAACTGCTGACATCGGTGCCAGCACCGATGTCAGCAGTTTCAAGCAGAGTATCAGCTGTATGCTGATACTCTGCTTGAATAACGCTGGGCCAGAAAAATTATTGCGGGCGGCACTTGCGGCAGCTGCCCGCACATTGGAAGTCTCCCCCCCGCCGCCCATCTGCCCACCCATCTGCCCACCCATCTGCCCACAGCCAATCAGGGGGCGGGGGGGACACCCTGACCCCCCCTAACCCCTGACACTCGGCGGGGATTCGCTAGGAATAGCGCTATCCCCGCCGAGTACACGGAGCCTGCTGTGAATGGCTGGTCTGAATAGACCAGCCATTCACAGCGATCGCCATTATGGGGGGTGCACGGCACCCCCCGAGGCCTTCACTACGGATGGCTGGCTGTGTCTAACAGCCGCCATCAAAGCATGTTAACCCCGCTGCACTGAGCAGCGGGGGTTAACATGCATGACGTACCGGTACGCCCTGTTGCGCGAAGTACCTCGCGCCCATGACGTACCGGTACGTCCATTGTCGCCAAGGGGTTAAGGAGATTTTCCTTGACATTGACAGTATTGTGGATTAACACCCCACCTAAGTAAGGCTCAGCAATGTATACCACCGGTGTGTGGTCAAACCAAATAATGCAACCCCTAATATATAGAAAAACCACCAGAACACCATCAATCAATACAATAGCATAATCTTTATTATCTCCAGTAAAATACATATATAAAAATTAATATAGGAGTAATTGGAGAAGCAGTGGCTTACGTTTACAGAAAAATAAAAGTGAGACTCTGTGTGCGTCTCACTGTGGAAGGCAGGTTCCGGGTGCACATTATTTCCGCTCAAGATCGTCTTGCGATACTATGGACGATCCACCTTCGGCACTGTCTCTGGGGGGGCTTTTCATATGTATGGATTTATATCTATATGATTACAGTATGGCAGATCCTCCTAAAACATAGTTCTGTTATACTGAAAGTATGTGTTTTTTGCCTTCTGTTTTTTTATTTGAGCAAGAGTATTTACTATGATATGTAACAGGATATGACATCATGCGTCCCAGCGTGGAACGCACGCTAAGCGGTCATTTACAGATTAGGATGTGGAGGGGAAGTCAGGGCATAACAGCTGCAGCTAGTTTGGATGGTATAAATAGGTTGCACACTCTGGAGCATGGTATCCCCTGAGGAAGCCATCCAGCGAAACATATGTTATCCATTGTACTTTTCTGTTGTTGTTGTTTCTTTGTTCACATTATGTTTTGGACAGGGTTTCTAGTTCTTACTATGAACATTGTCTGATATTAATGCCCTACTCTGTTTCTCTGTTTATATGTATTGCACTATGCACTTTATATGTATGAGAATCTGAAGGTCTTCTATTAATTAGCATAGTTTATTTTCTTTGGTGTGTGTTTGGACCACAGTAATGGCTTATTTAGAATAACTTGACATGTGTACCTTTTTATTTTTCTGTAAACGTAAGCCACTGCTTCTCTGATTATGCCTATATTAATTAATTTTTATATATGTATTTTACTGGAGATAATAAAGTGTATTCTATTGTATTGATTGATAGTGTTCTGGTGGTTTTCTATATATTAGGGGTTGCAGGATTGTGGATTGAGCCTATATATTAGGGGTTGCAGGATTGTGGATTAAAAACACCTATACCAAACGGCTCAAGATGTCCCTGTCCGTGGTGTGGATATAAATCATAAACACCTAATAATAATAATAATAATAATAATAATACAATCCACACATAAATACATAACTAACAATACTTTATTAATAAAAGCCAAAACATAAATGTATAATCTAGTAAATCACATGGAGATGGTGGTGTGGAGCAGAGAAGTAAGAACATGAATGAGGACGTTGCCGTGCAGGGGACACAATGAATACCAACTACATTTAAAAGAAAATAATGAAGTCAGGGCAACAGTATGTCTAGTAAATCAGTAAAACACCGAGTCCTTCCTAAGACGGAAGGATAAAGGCGCAAAATACAGCTGCCCAACTAGATAGTGTAAGAGAATTATTCACTCCACCCCAGTAAAAGACATAATGCGTTACCCGGACCTAAGAAAGACCGCAAGCAATATAGGTACGTGAGCCGGCACGGCGCCGTCCTCCTCCCAACGCCATTTCGCCAAATAGGCTTCTTCCAGGGGAATAAGAGAACTAAACACTGACTCCCTTAAAAACAGTTAAAAAAGCTGACGACAATTAGTAGTAATTACCCTAGTCGCACATACACCGATGCATGCAGAAGGCCGAATGGTAAGAAGGAGGGACCGGAAGCGCATAGGTTTCAAGCAGAGGCTTGGAATGAACTGCGTCTCAACAAAGTACATGGCCGTGCGTTCCGAAGTGGAACGGAACGCTGCGCGGCCCGTGAACCATGCATCTAGCTGGGCAGCTGTATTTTGCGCCTTTATCCTTTCGTCTAATTAGGACTCGGTGTTTTACTGATTTACTAGACATACTGTTGCCCTGACTTACTTCATTATTTTCTTTTAAATGTAGTTGGTATTCATTGTGTCCCCTGCACGGCGACGTCCTCATTCATGTTCTTACTTCTCTGCTCCACACCACAATCTCCATGTGATTTACTAGATTATACATTTATGTTTTGGCTTTTATTAATAAAGTATTGTTAGTTATGTATTTATGTTTGGATTGTATTATTGTATTGTATTAGTGGATTGAGCCTAAGAATTGCCTGCATCATACTGACATAATAGAAGTGTTACTAAATGCTCCCATGCAGAACATTGGTTTGATGATGATATATTAGGCATTGGGTTTAGATATTGTTCTGATTCATCATACTTGCTCATAGATGCTTGTGCTCTTCATTTGTATTGACTTATTATTTTGCAGAGAGAAGAAAACAGAAACTAGCTAAAGAAAGAGCCGGGCAGTCAAGGGTAAGTGCTTTGGTAGTGATTTATGGTCAAAATCTGCACTGTGCTTAGCTGTTTCCTTAAAGGGGTTATCCAATATCACAAACGCCCCCCCCCCAGGGGGTTGGTGTTAAGCAGCCAATGGCAGGCGGGACGAGCTCGCGGGTGATGCTAGGGAGGCTCGTCCCTGACCTGCCATTGGCTGCTCCCTTTTATTTCCTCTTCTATAGAGAAGGTCTTGTCAAAAGGTCTGAAAAAAAGTCAAGGTCTACAGCAGTCTGCGTTTTTAGAAAGGAACAAGACAGCCAATCAAACCTCAATAGTAATCAGCATGCAGAAATAGGTCTAGCTAAATGAAATCAAAGAACCCATATTGTAACGCCTATAACCCCAACAAAAAGTACTGAATTATAATAAAATATAAAGTTTATTAAATCTCACAAATAATGACTCCATATAACCCATACGGCAAGAGCTCCCAAGTATTTTCTACAGAGAAGAAGCCCATACAGGGCAATTGGGACTCGGTCAATTATATGTTATATTAATAAAAAGTATCCCAAATATCTTGTGTGGACACTCTGTGGGGGTCACTATAACATGCAGCACAATATTAATGTATCTACAAATTATAAATAAATCATTAAGTACATAAGAGTAAGTAACCCTTAGTATTATTGTGCTGCATTGATAAGAGGCTCCCACAGAAATAACATAGTTGCGTGGACAAAAATCGCAATACAGAATCTAATATATAAAGCTGAGTGTATGTATGGGTGTATGTTCGCTAAAGCAATCCGCTCCGTCGTAGCTACAATCACGAAATTTGACACACAGGTACATCAGGTGTCCGGAAGGTTTTAGACTGGGTCTCAGCTCTCCAGGACGTACTGTTCCTTAGTTATTCCCCCAAAAAATGCCTTAGCCAATAGAAGCCTGGTCACATAACACTTATCAGCCAATAGAAGCTCGCAGGCCCTTAGCCTCCACATACAGACAGTTTCACACCAGGTTTACATAAAAACCCAGCCAGTTTTCTTCAATGCTGTAGATCTGCTTTAAAGGGGCAGGGCACTGTGGATGACACTGTTAAAGAGGTATTCCGGTTACCATAAATATAACTTATGTTTTAAACTAATTCATCATCAATAATTGCCTAATATAATGTAAATTTCACATTACCATTCAGTAGTAATAAAAGATGTTTTCTTCCACTGTGTTTCCTTATAAATTACCATGGCATCGACCTGTAATTTGTCCCACTAAGCCACGCCCTGTTCTGGTCAGATCATGCCATAGCCGACAGGGATTGCAAAAATGAAGGTAAAAATCAACTTCTGTCAGCTGCAGGGGTGGGAGGGAGGGTGACTTTCTCCCTGCAGCTCATGCTCAGACTGCACAGGGCTGCTGTCTGAGAGTGAGCTGTTTAAAAGAACTTCCTTGTGTCCATCCAGGCCCTGCGCCGGATGGAGGACAGGGAGTCTGAAAGCCGGACTGTCCGCCTAAAAGTGGACCTCTGGCCACCCTAGTGGCTGCTGTGGTGGTCACGGTTAAAGGGGAGAGTGCTGTGGATGTTACTGTTAAGGGGGCAGGCTGCTGGCTGCTGTGGAGGTCACTGTTAAGGGAGGAGGGTACTGTGGAGGCCACTATTAAAGGGGCAGCGAAGTACTGTGAGGTCACTCTTAAGGGAGCGGGGTACTGTGACAGTCACTGTTAAAGGGGCAGTCGCTGTGGAGGTCTCTGTCAAGGGGGCCAGGGATGGTAGAGGTCAGTTATATAGATATAGCTCATATAGATCCCCATATTGGACGTGGTCCCAATTATGCCCTTGTGGCAGAAGCCCTCGATGCGTGTTTCACAATACAGCTTCGAAATCTTTCTATTCTCGCCAGGTATCCTATTGATCTAGTCCCAATTGCCCTGTATGGGCTGCTTCTCTGTAGCACTTACTTGGGGGCTCTTGCCCTATTTGTTATATGGTTTCATTATTTGTGAGATTTAAAGGGAGTCTGTCACCTGTTTTTCCATTTCATCCACCATGACGGCCACAAGTGAGATGACCCTTGACCTTCAATAGGGACAGGAAAGCACAGAGAGGGTTTAAAAGCGACTCCACCCCCTCATTTCCTCAGTACTTTCCTGTCCCTATAGTGGTTCAGCCCACAGAGAGGCCTCTCCGTTGAGGAAGTAAACTTTGGCACAAGATTTTGCAGTACCTGCATCTCCCGTTGTCCGCCCGCGGCAGGAGCCAAGGCTGGGCAGCGGGAGCAACGGGGCCGCTCGTTCGGGCAAGTCCGGAACCTGCGTCCCCTCGGAAAAGCGCAGCCGCCGGACACCATAGTCACGTGGATCGCCACGCGCGCGGCAGCGGGCCTTCCCTCTTCAGCCTTACGGGGGCGGAGCCTCTGTGCCTGACGCGGCCCTCCTTGATGACGTCAGACGCCGGGCTTCTATGTAGGAGCGCGCGCTCAGCGCAGGTAAGCCTGCTCCTGCATCATGTCGGCGTCTGAGGCTCCTGCATCCCGTCCTGAGGGCTCAGATCCCTCTCCGGCTGCTCCCCCTGTAAGTTTCCCCTTCAGTGGGAAAATTTCATTACTTATATTTTATTGACTATATCTGGGGTTTTGCTCTTTCTCTTAGGCTTCTAAGGAGTCTAAGCCTAGACCTCGCACCCTCAAGTGTGCTATTTGTAATAAGAAGTTACCAGATAACTATAGGAAGAGGCTGTGTAAAAGCTGCATTTCAGATGTCTTGAAGGAAGAGCAACCTTCTATTTTTTTTCTGACATGAAATCATTTATTCAAGAAGAAATAAGGAATTCTATGGCCTCCCTTAATATACCCAGACCCTCAGTCCAATCCTCCTCTGATATAGAGGACATTGACAAGGGAGCTTCTACATCCAGACAAGCTCTGGATGAAGATATGCTATCAGAAGGGGAGATTGTTGAGGATGATAAAAAGTATTTTTTCTCATCTGAGGATATGGAAGATCTTCTAAAAGCCATTAGATCTACTATGGGTATCGAAGATGTTCCTAGACCCCGCTCTGTCCAGGAGGAAATGTTTGGGGGTCTTCGTTCCAAAAAGACCAAGGTTTTCCCTATAAACGAAAACGTTAGGGTTATGATTCTAGATGAATGGATTGAACCAGAAAAGAGATTAGGCGTTTCCAGAGAATTTAGAAGTAGATTACGTTTTGACCCAGCTGAAATTAAGATTTTTGATGAGATCCCTAAGATCGACATTCAGGTGGCCAAAGTTGTAAAGAAAACTTCGTTACCCTTTGAGGATTCCTCCCAGTTGTCTGATCCTATGGACCGCAAAGCGGACTCTTTATTAAGAAAAGCATGGGAAGCTTCCATGTTTGGGGTCAAGACTAATATAGCGGCCACTTCCGTAGCCAGGGCAATGTACTTCTGGCTTGCAGAGTTGCAGGACCATCTCAAAAACAAGACTCCTAGAGAGGAAATTCTAGAGTCCATTCCCATGTTAAGATCTGCTACTGCCTTCCTAGCGGACGCCTCAGCCGAGACGCTTCGTTTTTCTGCTAGAGAAGCAGCTCTATCAAATGCGGCCAGAAGAGCCCTCTGGATGAGAGCTTGGTCAGGCGACAAAGCTTCCAAGTCTAAGCTGTGCTCCATAGCCTTTTCGGGTGAATTTGTATTTGGGCCTGTGTTGGACAAAATTCTTGAAAAGGCGGGAGACAAGTAGAAGGGGTTCCCTGAGAATAAGGAGCAGAAAGACACCCTTTCGTCCATTCCCTTCCCAATCTAGATCTTATAGAGGAAGGGGTAGATCAGGCTGTTGGAATCCTTCCAGAGGCAGAGGTCGAGGATTTATTCTCAACCCCCAGAACAGACAATCCAAACGATGACTCCATAGTGGGAGGCAGGCTGAAGAGATTTCTACCTCAGTGGCAGTCAGTAACCTCAAATCCCTGGGCCTTGGGCATAATCGTAGAGGGTTACAAGATAGAGTTCTCTTCAGCTCCTCCCAAAAAGTTCCTCATAACCACTCAGCGTCCAGAAGTACTATCAAAAATATGGCAGGGAGTTCAGGATCTGGAAAAAGCAGGGGTTGTCATAAAGGTCCCAAACAGGGAAAGAAGAACAGGGTTTTACTTAAGACTCTTCTTGGTAAAGAAGCCAGACGGCTCATACCGCACCATCATAAATCTGAAACCCCTAAACAGATCCATCACCTACAGGAAATTCAAGATGGAGACCGTCTCATCCACAGTTCCCCTTATTCCAGCAGGGGCATTCATGACGTCGGTAGATTTAAGAGACGCTTACTACCATGTCCCTATCCATCAAAATTCCCAAAAGTATCTGAGATTTGCAGTACCAGATCCAGCGGGTGTGATTCATCATTTCCAGTACACAGCCCTACCCTTCGGTATTTCCTCTGCTCCAAGGGTTTTTACCAAACTTGTAGTAGAAATGATTGCATTTCTAAGGCAAAGAGGTCTAAACATCGTACCATACCTGGGCGATTTTCTGATAATAAGCATGTCAGAACAGCTCGCCATTTCAGCCACAAAGGAATTCTTAAAATTCCTTTCAGACCTAGGGTGGTTGGTAAACGTAAAAAAATCCGTTCTTCAACCATCCACAACAGTAAGATTTCTAGGAGTTCTCCTAGACTCCTGCTCAAAAGACACTTCTTCCTCCGGACAAGGTTGTTGCACTAATAGACAAAATGTCATCCTTCCAGAAACTCAAGTCTTGTTCCATCCGAACAGCAATGAGCATTCTGGGGAACCTAACCTCCTGCATCCTCTCCGTACCCTGGAGCCAATCTCACTCCAGAATGTTACAAAGTTGGATCCTAGAAGTCTGGAATCGAGATCATTCCTCTCTAGACAAGAAAGTCCCCATCCCTGCAGCTGTCAAGAGGGACCTGAACTGGTGGAAAACAAGAAGAAACCTTTCTCAGGGAATAGACTGGTTAAGAGCCCGAAATTCAGGTAATAACGGACGCCAGCTCTTGGGGTTGGGGCGCAAAAGTAAACAATACTTACCTCCAGGGCCAATGGTCCAAGATCATAAAAAACAGATCCTCGAATTTCCGAGAACTACATGCTGTACTTTCTACTCTTCAAAAAGCAGAGGCGCTATTAAAGAAAAAACATCTGAAGATTCTCTCGGACAACAGTACCACGGTTGCCTACCTAAACCATCAGGGAGGAACAAGGTCCTATCCTTTAAGTCACCTGGCCAAAAGAATATTCTCCTGGGCAGAAGAAAACGTTATCTCCTTAACAGCCATCCATCTGAGAGGAACCAAAAATCTAGAGGCAGACTTCCTAAGTCGCCAAAGAATAGATCCGGGAGAATGGTCATTGAATCACAGAATTTTCCTACAGATCGTTTCCAGATGGGGTCCTCCTCAGGTGGATCTATTCGCCTCAAAAAGAAATACACAAGTTTCAAAATTTTGCTCCCTAAACCCCAGAGACAGTCCCTGGGCGGTGAACGCCTTGTCAATCAGATGGTCTTGGGACCTCGCTTACGCATTCCCTCCTTTTCCCCTGATCCCTCGGGTAATACAGAAGATCCAGAGAGAAGAACTGACCGTAATTCTAGTGGCCCCCTATTGGGCCAAGAGAAGTTGGTTCTCTGCCCTGAACCAGTTCTCTAGAAAGACCGTGGGTCATTCCTCCTCAGAAGGACATATTATCTCAGGGGCCACCCTGAATCTAATCCCCCCTCCATTTGTAGGATCTTAGAATTTTTACAAAATGGCCTAGAACTAGGTCTTAGGCCTAGTACACTTAAAGTACAAATCTCAGCCCTGAGTGCCTTTTTTGACTCTTCCCTCGCAGACCATAGGTGGATTAGGAGATTTATTAGAGCTGCCTCCAGATTAAGACCATCCCTCAGATCTAGAACTCCCCAGTGGGATCTGAATATTGTTCTAAAAGGATTAACTTTACCTCCTTTTGTTCCCCTTTCAGAGATCTCTTTAAAGCACCTATCGTTTAAAACAGCGTTTCTTATCGCAATTACTTCAGCCAGGAGACTATCAGAGATTCAGGCCCTGTCCTGTAGACAACCTTACCTCACTGTGTTAGATGATCGGGTGATTCTAAAATTAGACCCGGGGTTCCTACCCAAGGTTGTGTCTGACTTCCACCGTAATCAGGAGATAGTCTTGCCATCCTTCTTTAGTTCTCCTAAAGATCTTGAACAAGAAAGATGGCATCTTCTAGACGTCCGAGAATCCATCATTCTTTACCTTAAGACGGTAGAAGAGTTTAGAAAGGATGATAATCTTCTTATTCAGTTTGGGGGTAGAAATAAAGGGAAGATTTCCAAATCCTCTTTAGGCCGATGGATTAGATCCACTATAGACCTTTGTTACTCCATTCAGTCTCTTTCATGCCCTCACATCAAAGCTCATTCTACTCGAGCAATGGCCTCCTCCTGGGCAGAAAGGTCTGGGGTATCCCTTGACCAGATTTGTAAGGCCGCCACCTGGTCCAGTGTGAATACTTTTGTTAGACACTACCGCCTAAACCTTTCCACTTCTGCAGATTTAGCCTTCGGTCAGAAGGTTCTGCAGGTAGTATCCCGCCCTATTTAATTATTCGTTAATTCTCACTTGTGGCCGTTATGGTGGATGAAATGGAAAACCGTAATTAGACTTACCGGTAATTCTGTTTCCTTGAATCCACCATGACGGCCCGTATATATCCCCCCCCCCCCCAAAAAAAAAAAAAAATTTATACATTTATTTCCATAAGTTCAAGATAACTACATAGTTATTACTTATTAATACACATATATAAGGGAGTATTATATATATGAGTATGATTTATTCTTTAAGCTAGGTTATTCTGCACTTTCAAAAAAAAAAAAAAAAAGATATATTCTTTCAGAAAAATGGTGCTACCACCTTGGTAATTTCAAAGTACTGAGGAAATGAGGGGGTGGAGTCGCTTTTAAACCCTCTCTGTGCTTTCCTGTCCCTATAGAAGGTCAAGGGTCATCTCACTTGTGGCCGTCATGGTGGATTCAAGGAAACAGAATTACCGGTAAGTCTAATTACGGTTTTCACCAATATAACTGAGAGCACTGCCCTATCGAAGATTGTATAAAACATTCCAAGCATGCATGTGTGTACTTTGTGTCTGTATTCCATGTCCAGGAAAAGCACTTTTATTCTGCTGGAGAACAGCTCCTAAGTGCCCAGCTCTGCTGCTGCATGTGCCCAAAGCAAACCAGACTGAGGGGAGGGCTGCTTTAGCTGCCCATATCTTAAAATTGGTCGCCATTAGAAATATGAATCTGACCTTCTTTGAAAGCTGGCATTCCAACCTTTCAAAGGACACCAGTATCATAGCATCATATCCACTATATCAGAAGATATAGCCATTACAAATCGAGTGAAAGCTGTTTTTACTTTCATTTTCAGCTGGGCGCTTGGGAGCTGCTTTCCAGCACAATAAGTGCTTTTCCTGGACATGGAATAAAGGCACATAGTACACACAGGCAGAAAGGAAGCCAGAAAGACAAAAATCACATGTAGAAAGGAAGCCAGAAAGACAAAAATGCCAATAACAAAGAATGCTTGTGCATCCTGCATTTTGTATTTCCCATAGGCCCTCCCAACATCTGGGGCTAGCGTGTTTTTTTTTTTTTTTTTTTTTTTTTTTTCCCCCTGACAAAAACGCTACAAAAAAACACCACTGAAACAAAAGATCGCAAGCAAAAAACAATGTGTGAAAGCTCCCTATTTGTTTAGAGCGGTCCCTGGACAATACGTTAAGTGCTGTGAGCCCGAGCAGCAGACAATCTGTAAGGAAACCAGGTAAGGGTCCATTCAGACGTCTGGAAAATGGGTCCGCATCCGTTCCGCAACTGTTCATTTTTTTTCCCAAAAATAGAACATGTCTTATTCTTGTCCGCAGCCACAGACAACAAAAGGCATTTCTATTATAGGGCCGACCATGTGCGGTCAGCAAAATGCGGAACACACATGGTCTGTGTCCGTGTCTTGCAGATCTGTAATTTGTGGACCGCAACACTTGCGGACGTCTGAATGGACCCTAAGTTGTTCAGTTGCTGCAGCACCATTACAGTGGAAATGAAGCGATACGCAATATCCACTCCCATCTGTGAGCTGTCTAATACAGGACACATGCTGCAATGTGAGAGACTTTGTAACTGCTCTGCACGCTGACTGAATTGCTGGCCACCATTCTGGCCATCTCCATAGTTATTTGTTTTTTCAGTAATGACATCATGTCCACAACACATGATCACTGAAATGCTTCCAAAGCTGGACAGCCCCTTTAAAGCAGCAACGTAATATATCTGTGCTGGAAAGTTAGAGGTTGAATTTAAGAAGTAATTATATATCCATGTGTATCTGCACTTATTTATATATTAAGGGGGTTGGCCACTTTCTGGTTACTGCTGACCTGTGTGTTTGTGGGATTATTATATGGCACTTACTATTGTAGTATTTGTTGAAATTCTGCACCATTCTCTATATTTTATAAGATATGCTTCCTTGTTTATAAAGTCTTTTTTGCTGTCCACACAGAGGTCCTGTCCATAAAATGGCTGCTGCTGGAGGGTCATGTGACCAGGCAAATCGCCTACATGTGATGTCTCCTTCATTCAAACGCACTTGCTGTCTGCACTTGTTCTGGAGTGTAGCGCAGGTGCAGTGTATTTGAATGCAGGGGGCATCACATGGAGGTAATTTACCTGGTCACATGACTCTCCATCATCTTATGGAGAGGAGAGGACCTCTGTGTGGACAGCAAAAAAGACTTTGTAAACAAGGGAGCATACCTTATAAAATGTAGAAAATGGCCAGAATTTCATCCAAGGCTATATTTCTAAGTGCCATATAATCCTCTCACATTGGTCAGCAGTAACCAGAAAGTGGCCAACTACTTTAAAGGGGTTGTCCATCAGATCGGCTCTAAGAGGAGGTGGCGGGCACAGTGCACACGTGCCGTCTCTCTTCCTGCTCACCACTGCTGTCTATGGCAAAGCAGCGGCAGAGCAAGCAGAGAGGCGGCACGTGCACACTGAATGCACCATCTCCTCATACAGCTGATCAGCGGGTGTGCAATCTGATCTTGATGACCTATCCTGAGAATAGGTCATCAATATTAAAAGCCCGGAGAACCTCTTTAATTATATTTTATTATATTGCTTGTTAATGTAAAATTCTCTATCTCTACTATGGCTACTCATTATGAAGTTTTTCTTACAGCTGCCTGATCTTAAAGATGCTGAGGCTGTTCAAAAGTTTTTCCTGGAAGAAATTCAGTTGGGGGAGGAGTTGCTTGCTCAAGGTTGCCATTGTTGCCATATTTTCTAGTAGCAGTAATGTATTGGTGACTTAAAACATTAGAATAATCTCTCCACTGTTACGCTGCTTCCTTGGTTACCCGCTGCTCTATACTTCCTGATTCTTCTTGACACATGGAATGTGACTGCTCAGGCAATCACTTTTCTTGTGTGTCGAGTGTCCAGTGAGACCAGTGGAGGACCCAGGAAGATTTGGAATGGGAACGGTGGGGTATTGGTAAGATGAGTGTAACTTTTTATTTAGTTGGGGTGTTTTCCGATAGGAGTTAAGAGATAGTGTTAGCTCCTCTAGAATTAAACCCCTTCCCAATGTCCGCTGTACGTGTGCAGTGCAGAGGGAAGTTACTTCCTGCAAAGTGCCGTACATGTGTACAGGGGCATGGCTGTTACTGATGCATTAATCCGCTAGCATCCGCATATTCATCGATGCCAGCGGATTATCCTATCAGATGCCACTGTCAATGCTGACTGCCACATCTATGGGGTTTGCAGAGGGAGGGAGCTCCATCTCTGAACCCATCGGCTCCATGTGATGCTATGGCAACCCCAGGCCTTCAAAGGCCTTGGGGCTCTCCAGCTATGAAGGCCTATAAAGCCCAAACCCTAGGCTGGGTCTCATAGGCGAACTGACAATTCAATGCAGTACAATACAGCATGTATTGTACTGCATTTAAACAGGAATCAGACTCTGAAATGTTGAAGTCCCATACTGGGACAATAAAAAAAGTCAGCACAAGATACATGAATCACCACATTGAGCCTCAAATGCACATGGTGCTCTTTAACTTCTAAGCCCTATGGTATGTCCAGGCGAAAGATTAGGGCCACATGTAGGGTGGTTTAAAACATGCTGAGCACAACATATTGGGCATTGAAATGCTATTTGAAATACCTATTTTCATTTTGTACCATCTGCTGTGAATTGTGAATTTTTTTGATGAACACCTGCTGGGTCAAAATGCTAACTGCGCCCCTTGGTAAATACTGTGAGGGGTGTACTTTTTAAAATAAGGTCACTTCTTGGGGTTTTTTTAAATTTTCATTTAACCCTTTCATTACCAGAGGTTTTTTTTTGTTTATGCGTTTTCATTTTTCTTCCCTATTTTCTGTGAGCCATAGCTTTTTATATTTTTGTTCACGTAGCTGTATGAGGGCTTATTTTTTGTAGCACAAGTTGTGCGTTCAAATGCCGCTATTAATTATGGCATAAAATGTAGTGGGGAACAGTAAAAAAAAATTCCAAGTGGGGTGGAATTGGGAAAATAAACACAATTCCTCCACCGTTTTACAGGGTTTGTTTCCTCAGCGTTTCGTTTGCAGATAAACTGACTAATGCTCTTCATTCTCTGGGTCACTACGATTACGATACCCAATATTTATAGGTTTGTCTAAATAGTGTAAAAAAAAATATATATATTTTTTACAGTCATATTCTGACTCCCATAACTTTTAGTTATATCCCCCGAGCTCTTTAGGGGCTCATTTTTGCAGGACAATCAGTAGTTTTTATTGAAACCATTTTGGAGTGTGCTTGACTTTTTGATCACATTTTGCTACATTTGCTACTGAGTTTCAGTATTCAAGAGAAAATGCATAACAAATTGTGGGGTGCCTTTTTTCTGTTACCACTCGTAAAAATTAACACTTTGGGGCTAAAGCAACATTTTATTTACAGAAATGTAGTGTTTTATTTTCACAGCCAAGTGTTTCTAAATTATGTGAAACACCTGTGTGGGCTCAGTAAACCCCTCAAAAATTCCTGGAGGGTTTGTGTTTCCAAAATAGGGTCACTTCTTGGGAATTTCCACTGTAGGGGTACCTCAGGGTGTCTTCAAATGGCACTCAAAAACCATTCCAGCAAAATCTGTCTTCAAAAATCATATGGCACTCTCTCTTTTGAGCCCAGTGGTAGGCCTGTACAGTAGTTTGACTACATATGGGGTGTTTCTGTAAACTGCAGAATCAGGGTAATAAATATTGGTTTGTTTTACTGTTTACCTTTACCTTTATGGATAATATTATGTGCCTGCAATTGTATGGAGCTGGCTGCTGCAAATGAGACTACTCCATACACGCTGGTGCCGGCTGTTTAATACAGTTCCCCAGCCCCCTCCAAAAACACAATAACTCCTAACGGCAATTGCTCTGAACCACATCATATGCTGATTCTGGCATCTATGAGGTAAAGCAGATGGATGTGGCCCCCTCTGCCATCCAACTGGAGCCCCCGCAGTTAAATTGCAGGGCTCCGATCGGCTACCATGGCAGCCTGGATGCTTCTGAAGCTTCCTAGGCCTGCCATAGTAAGCTCCCTGTTAAGCTGTGCACGAGGCACAGCTCAGCAAGGAGCGTGTCAAAATCCTATTCACCCCAATTGATCTCGATTTGGGAAAATAAGACAAGGGATCAAAAGTTCACATGTTCTAGCCTCCTAAGGGGAGTAATAGTTGTTAAAAAGTAAAAAAAAAAACAAAAAAAAAAACCCCACCAAAATATTAAAAGTTTAAATCGCGGACCCCCCCCCCCCCCAATTTTTAAAAATACATAAACAATAAAAAAATAAACATTAGGTATCAAATTGTCCAAAAGGATCTGAATTATTAAAATATTTTTACAAATTTCCTGGGCAGTGAACACCGGGGGCAGAGCGGAAATGGAAAACACACGATTCTCCTTTTTTTTTTTTTTTTTTTGTCACCTTGTCCCTCCCAAAAAATTGAAATAAAAAACTATACAAGTTTGGTATCGCTGTAATTGTTTTGAACTGCAGAATGATGTAATCATGACATCATGTAACTTTTAGTACACAGTGAACGTCATGATGTCAAAACCCCAAAAACCTTGGTGGAATTGTGGTTTTTTTCAACTTTACCTCACAAGCAATTTTTCCTGTTTTTTAATACAAGACATGGTAAATTAAATGGTGCCATTAAAAATGCATATTGTCCCACAAAAAATAAGCTCGAATTTGGCTATTTGAACAGAAAAATAAAAAAAGTTACGGCTTTTAGAATGGGGGGAGGAAAATGAAAAAAAAAAAATAGACCTGGCATTTAAGGGGTTAAAATCAGTTTGGGAAATTTTTCTTGAAAATTCTAATAAATAAATAAAATGACATTTGCAAAATGATGCAAACATAAATTAGACATAAGGAGCAGACTGCTGGATGTCTGGATCCGGCGTTGCTGGAAGCTATCTGATAGCTACCGGCCCCATCACCATATTTGCTGGGTTGCAACCGGATGTACTGCGATCCCCATTATAGTTAATTGGGCCATACGGCAGCACGATAGCTTTTGGAAATGCAGAGTGTGAAAGTAGTCTTAGTAATAACTATTTTATGCAGTGTCACTATCCATCTTAAAAGCAAAGAAATTCAAATTTCGAAAATTGAGAATTTTTTCCATTTTTGGAATTTTTTAATTCAAATTTTTAGTAAATTTTGATATTTTTTTTTTTTCTTTTTGTTTTATAAATTAACATTAAGTACGATGTGTCATGAGAACCATCTCAGAATTGGTTGGATAGGTAAAAGCATTCCAAAGTTATTACCGCATAAAGTGGCAAAAATAGGGTGTTTCAGGAAGGTGAAAAATGGCGTGAAGGGGTTAACACAAATTAAGTGGTCTTGTGTAAATTCTACCTATGGTGTTGAATTTCATTGTCTGGTAGATTATTATATTTTATGTTTAGACATTTATATAAAAGGGGTTCTGTTACAAGGCGGTAGATTGAAGTACATAGATGACACTGGAGTCTTTGGAATTGACTCTTCATACTTTTTCTTCTATTACTAGGTGAATTTGAGAAAGGAGTTGATCACTTAACAAATGCCATTGCTGTTTGTGGACAACCTCAACAGCTGCTTCAGGTTTTGCAGCAGACTCTCCCGCCACAAGTCTTTCAAATGCTTCTGACCAAATTACCTACAATTAGCCAGGTAAAATATTTTGTTCCGTAAACTTTGTTTTATATAGATTCAATACATTAAACATTCTTTCTATGTGTATTCTTCTGTGTGTGTGTGTGTGTGTGCGCTTTCAGATTTACATAGTGCAGCACAATATTCTGCCCCAGCAGAACCAGATGCCACAGTGCAGCACAATATTCTGTCCCAGCAGATGTTTTGGTGGGGCAGTATATTGTGCTGCACGTTAGTATTTGGTTCTACAACAGCCACATACCAAAGTGCACGAAATACTGCCTTAGCTGACCCAAATACAACAATGCAGCACAATATACAGTCGCAGCAGGTGTTCGCTGATGGAAGCATTCAGACCCTTTCTGCTGTTCTGGTGCCTAGATGCCCCTTCTTCTTGGTGGAGTGATGTGTCCTGTGTGATTGCACACCCCAAAAGCCAGCCCTTGAATAAAGGGTTTTTCATCAATATAAATGTAAGAGGGTCCACGTCCTGGCCTTTATGCTGATCAGCTGTTTGAAGAAACTGTAGCTCTGGTGACTGTTGCAGTCTCTTTCTATGCCAGTGATGTCACATGGCCTATGTGTAGCTCAGCTCTATTTAAAAGGGTTGTCTCATCTAGCCGTTACTAAGGCACAGTTCTGACCACCTCCCGGTCAGTAGGTCCCATTGCGGTACATGAGAAATACGGAAACAACGTAGCACAGCAAGTTATGTTGTTTCCCTAGCTCAGAAACTGCATAGCATGCTGTATTATGCTGTTTCAATAGCTCTCATGCACTGCAATAGGAGCTACTGAAACAGCGAGCACCGGGGCACTCTGCTCTTTCCTGGCCAGGAGGTGGTCAGAACTGTGTCTTAGTAATGGTGAGAGGAGACAATCCCTTTAAAGGGTTATTCCCATCTCAGACATTGGGGGCATATCGCTAGGATATGTCTGAATATCTGATAGGTGCGGGTCCCACCTCTGGGACCCACATCTATACTTAGAACGGAGCCCACAAAGTCCTGGAGGGCGCATGTGCAGCCACCCTCCGTTCATTCCTATGGGAGTGCTGAAAATAACCAAGCAGCATGCTTGGCTATTTCCGAAAGGTCCAATGAAATGACTGTCTGTTCGTGGCTTAGCTCCATTAAATTAAGCTAAGGCTCGAACGGACAGTCAATGCTTCATCAAGAGGCGGCTGTCCGCACTCCACACCAAGAAGGCCATTTTGTGGCTTTAAACCACCAGCCAATGAACTTACAAGAAGAGGCAGAACAAACACAGCTGCCAGCAGAATTTTGGTGTGGCGTTGGCTCCAAAATTCCACTGTGTGAAGGGCGCTTAAGGGGTCTTCAGCTGACATCCACAAGACTGATATCACCAGACCAGAGCTCATGCCTTAACAGGTCACATCTTGTTTATGGCATGAAAGCAACCTCCACAATATTAGCTGGTAAAATCTTTGTTAGACTGTTGAACACAACAGTACGGCACTGGTAGCGTAAGGGTTAAAGGTATGTAACTTGCATTGGTCCACCACAAAATATGTATGTTTACAGATGACGTTCTTATTTTCATTCACAAATTCTGTCTTACTAATTCTTTTAAGCTGCTGGCCCTCAGCAAAAGTTGAATTCAGCAGTATGACAATGCTTCTATTGCTTTCTCATATGATGGCCTACATTTTTCACATATGCCTCCCAACCCTGACAACAGAGATGGTGGTGGAGTCATTCCCCCAGTACTGTCACTCTCATTCCCATCTTTTGAGATCCACACCCTCAGACTTTTTCATCTTCTCTCCCTTAGAGTGGCATTTATTTACCAACCCCCTGGCTCATCCACCTATTTCCGGGATCACTTTTCTGTCTGGCTGCCACACTTCTTGTCCTCAGAACTACCAACTCTCATTTTGGGCTACTTTAACATCCCCATTGACCACCCTATCTCCCTGTGTGCCTCCCAGCTTCTGTCTCTAACCTCCTCTCTTGGACTTCACAACTTTCAAATTCTCAGACGCGTTAAGACTCTAACACACTTGACCTGATTTTATTCCGGCTGTGCTCTATCGCCATCTCTGACCACTCTCTTCTTTCCTTTACTGTTGCAAATCCTCTTCCATCTCGGCACACTTCAACTTCTCAGACGTTCAGAAATCTTCATGTCATTGACACTAAGAAACATACAGACTATCTACAGTCATCACTGTCCCCAGTCTCCTTGATGTCCTGTCCAAAATTGGCTCCAAAACATTACAATGAAACCCTCAGAAGCAGCCTGACTTACACCTCAAACTCGCTTTCCAGCGATGCTGCAGAAGCGCCAAATGCCTTCGGAGAAAACTTGCGCACCACAAGATTTCTCCGATTGTAAATTTATGTTGAAAACTTAAAATTCTGCCCAGCACCTTGCCAAACAGACGTACTTTGCAACCCTTATGTCTTAATCCTTTCAGTACCAGAGGTTTTTTTGGTTTTGCGTTTTCATTTTTCTTCCCTATTTTCCGTTAGCCATAACTTTTTTATATTTTTGTTCACATAGTTGTATGGGGGCTTATTTTTTGCGGGACAAGTTGTACTTTCCAACGCCACCATTTAATATTGCATATGGTGTAGTGGGAAGCGGGAAAAAAATTCCAAATCGTGTGAAATTGCAAAAAAACCCGCAATTCTGCTACAGTTTTACAGGTTTTGTATTTACGGCGTTTGATGTTCATTAAAACTGACCAGTTGCTTTCATTCTACTGGTCAGTACAAATCTGGCAGTACCTAATATGTATAGTTTTATAAAAAACACAAGAAAAACTATATAAAATTATAAAGTTGGACTTTATTATTATTTTTTTTTTTTGTCATATCTTGACCCCCTATAACTTTTTGGTATTTATGTGTACAGAGCTGTATGGGGGCTCATTTTTTTGCAGGGCGATCTGAACTTTTTGTTGTTACCATTCTGGGGTGTGTATGACTTTGATCACTTTTTATTTAATTTTTTTTAGAAAAAAAAGCGACAAACAGCGAATCAGCCATTTTGACGCTTTTTTCCATCACGCAATTCACTGTATTGGAATTTTTAAAAAATATTTTAACCCTTATAGCCCCAGCACCGTACATGTATGGCGCTGGGGCGATGTGGACACATGGCGCCCGCTCGCACGTGCGGCGGGCGTCATGGCCGGCAAGTCTCTGCTGTTTCTAACAGCAGAGACTTGCGGGTACTTGCCACCATCGGCGGCGTCTTCATAGGCCTTCAGATGCCGTGATCACGGCATCTAGTTGCGTCTAAACCCGGAAGTGTGGCCAATCGGGGTGTCTGTACACGATCTGAAAGCCGTAAACCTCGCTGATGAGTGCAATGATGAGTTTCAAAGTGCAACTCTTATTCTGGACACTAGATGGCAGGCCAGGATAAGAAGTGAGCAAATTCGGTCATTAATTCAAGAATAAAAGACCCTCATTGCTCATAAAAAATAAAAAACACAATCTATTTGCTCATATTTGAGCTTTAAAATAATCACCAAAAATTAAATAAAATGTTAAATATATAAAAAATAAAAAAATATATAAAAAGTTCAAATCACCACCCTTTCCGTATAATTAAAAAAATAAATACCTAAATAACAATAAATATAGACTTCATGGGTATCACCGTGACCGAAAACGTCTGTACTATTAAAATACAAAAAAAATTCCAATACGGCGAATTGTGTGGCGGAAAAAAGCGTCCAAATGGCGATTCGCTGTTTTTTTTGTCGCTTTTTTTTTTCTAAAAAAGAATTTAAATAAAAAGTGATCAAAAAGTCACACACCCCAGAATGGTATCAATAAAAACTTCAGATCGCCCCGCAAAAAATGAGCCCCCATACAGCTCCGTACAGATAAATACCAAAAAGTTATAGGGGTCAAGATATGACCAAAAAAAAAAAGGCCAACTTTTTATAATTTTATCACTATCAAAACGCAGGAAAAACTAAACATATTAGATATCGCCGGATTCGTACTGACCAGTAGAATGAAAGTAACTGGTCAGTTTTAATGAACATAGAACGTTGTAAATAAGAAACCCGTAGAACTGTAGCGGAATAGCGTTTTGTTTGCAATTTCATCCGATTTGGAATTTTTTTTCCCGCTTCCCACTACACCATATGCAATATTAAATGGTGGCGTTGGAAAGTACAACTTGTCCCGCAAAAAAACAAGCCCTCATACAGCTATGTGAACAGAAAAATAAAACAGTTATGGCTGTTTGAAGGCAGGGAGCACAAAACGAAATCTCCGGGACTGAAAGGGTTAAAAGTACGGGCGTTTTCGGTCGCAGTGATACCAATGATGTCTGTTTATTGTTATTTAGATATTTAATTATACAGAAAGGTGGGTGATTTAAACTTTTATATTTTTTATATACCGTATATGCCGGCGTATAAGACGACTGGGCGTATAAGACGACCCCCAACTTCTGCCCTAAAAATATAGAATTTGGTATATACTCACTGTATAAGACTACCCCTCTCCCAAATGAAAAAAAGTCTGCTTTGATTTCAACATGTTAATTTTAATTCAAATGCATATGACATGCAGGTACTGTATATAGCAGCAAAACTGTCACTTATAAACATAAGGTTGTTTCAAACATGTACGGTAAAGCTAAAACTTTGCAAAACAAACAAGAGAGCAAGTGCCTGGTGATCATAACTGTAAGCTGCGATATTGTAACAGGTCTTGCTGGCATGACAGTTTCCCTTTAAAAGCCTTCAAAATCCTCCTGAGAATATAGAGAATAGTATGCTACTTTCAGTATGCTAAGAGCAGGGCTCTCTACGCGCTGACGGGGAAAAAAAAAACACCTCACACAGTGCGGCCCCCGTATATCCGGCGTATAAGACGACCCCCCACTGTAGCCATTATTTTAAGGGGTTAAAAAGTAGTCTTATACGCCAGTATATACTGTAATTTTTTTTTTATTTTTATTTTTTTACATTTTTTTGTGATTATTTTAAGGCTCACATATGAGCAAATAGATACTGTTTTTTTTTTCTTTTTGAGCAATCATGGATTTTAAATCCTCCATTTTATATCCCTTTTGCTCATTTCTTAGCCTGGCCTGCCATCTAGTGGCCAAACTAAGAATTGCACATTGAAAGCTGTAAACCTCATCAGCGAGGTTTACAGCATTCAAACCCACCGCAGGTGCCCTGATTGGCCACAGGGGGGCGTTCGTGGGACACCCGGAAGCAAGCCCTTCTGGGTTTAGCGCTATTAGATGCCGTGATCACGGCATCTAATAGCTTTAGTTACCGATCGTGTATATCGGTAAGTAGGGGCAAGTCTCTGCTGTTTGAAACAGCAGAGACTTGCCGGCCATGACGCCCGCCGCACGTGCGAGCGGGCGTCATGTTTCCGCATCGCCCCAGTGCCGTACATGTACGGCGCTGGGAGTGTAAGGGTTAATCACTATCCAATAATCTGAAAAAACGTTGGCACTTTTCACTCCCATCTATGTCCAAAAGTGCGGGTGCCTAGTACAGAACTCTATGCAGAAGATCTGTCTACCTTCTTCAAAGAGAAAATTGAAAATATCAGGAAATAAGCTCCTAGCCTCTGTCATTGATCCTTTTCCCCTCCTTCACTCTCCACATTTGACCTAATCACAGAAGAAATCTCCAGGCTCCTTCTTGTCCTAGTGCATGGTGTATTCCGGGTGATGTGCAGTGTTAGTTTTCCACCATGCATAGCATTTTGCATTTAGGCCAAAAAGTTCAACTTTAGGCTCATCTGACCAGCACACTTTCTTCCACATGTTTGATGTGCCCCCCACGTGGCTTGTGGCAAACTGGACCTCTTATGGTTTGCTTTCAAAAATTGCTTTCTTCTTGCCACTCTTCTATAAAGGACAGATTTGTGGGGTACATGACTAATAGTTGTTCTTTGGATAGATTCTCCCATCTGAGCTGTGGCTCTCTGCAGCTCCTCCAGAGTGACCATGGGCCACTTGGCTGCTTCTCTAATTAGTGCTCCTTATCTGGGTGGTCACTTTAGGTGGATGGCCATGTCTTTTGCAGTTGTGCCATACTCCTATTTTCGGATGATTGATTGCACAGTGCTCCGTGAGATGTTCAGAGCTTTGGATATTTTTTTTATAACCTAATCCTGATTTATATTTCTCCTGAGATTGATGCCTGATTTGTCTGGTGTGTTCCTTGGTTTTTATGATGCTTTATCACTAATATTCACTAACACTCTCTTTTTTTACTAATTAGGTGATTTCTGAAGGCAGTTAATCACATTAGATTTTAGGGGTATCAGAGTATAGGGAGCTGAATACAATTTTTTTTTTTTTTTTTTTTTTTTTTAATTTTATTTTGAAAACTATATATTACTGGTGTTTTTGTCCATATACGAACCTAAATCTTCATCTCAATGTCACTACCTTTGCGTCTTTGTCACCATGCTTGTTTTCTTGGTGTTGTTTGACACTGATCTTTCCTTATTTCCTACCTCCTTTATTCAATCTGCCATTTTGTTACTGTGGAAACAGCAAAAACTCTCATTGTTGCCCTGATCTATTGACATCTCGATTACTGTAACTCATTTACTCACTTAAGGTCCTTTTACACGGGCCGATTATCGGCCGAAAATTCGTTCCTAGGAACGCTAGTGCCGATAATCGGCCCGTGTAAAAGTGGCCCTAATCAGCCGACGAACGAGCAAAACGCTCGTTCGTCGGCTGATTGGATCTTTTGTAAAAACCAAAAGATCCGATCTGTCGGGCGCACATCGCCCTGTGTAAACAGGTGATGTGCGCTGACAGCATGGGAGCTTCCAGGCCGCACGAGCGATTTACAGCGATCACTCGTGCGGCCCGGCGCTCGATTCATCGGGCCGTGTAAAGGCTCCCTGAACAAGCGCCGATGTCGCTGATCGGCGCTCGTTCAGGGAGACTTATCGGCCCGTCTAAAAGGGCCTTTACTGTAACCAGACTCTTCCCTCTCCAATCTATCCTGAATGGAGCAGCCAGGCTCCATTCAGGATACTTTATTTGCATCACGTTCAGCCACTGAGCTATGGAGCACAATTATAAATGGGTTGACTAATTCTTTGACTAATTGCAGAATTATCTATCTATCTGTCCTGTGTGTATGTGTGTGTGTGTGTATATGTATGTGTGTGTGTGTATATGTATGTGTGTATGTGTATATATATATATATATATATATATATATATATATATATATATATATATATATATATATACACTCATACAGTTCAAGATTCAAAGTGCTGATTCTCACCCACAAAGTTCTCCCCCATATCTCTTCCCTCATTTCTGTCTACAATCTTACCCGTGCTCTCCGTTCAGCCAATGACTTACGACTAACATCCACCATAATGCGAACCTCTGACTCCCGTCTCTAAGACTTCTATCGAGCTGCACCAGTTCTCTAGAATGCCCTATCCCAAGCAGTTAGGTTAATTTATAACATCCACAGTTTTAGGTCCTCCCTATAAACACATCTTTTTAGGTTAGCCTATAGCATCTCCTGATCTTGCCCTCCTCCTTTCACCGCCCCATCATTCTTCTGAACCTGATCCACTAGAGTCCAACACACTCCAAGCATTCGGAAGCACTACAAATATTGCTGGTGACAGGCTCATTCAGCTTTATATTTACTCCCCTATTGGGGTTAAGATGACTGGACCATTGTACAATGAACCTATTACCTTCTGTGTCACCCCTATCTCCTCATAAATTGTAAGCTCTTGTTTTAAAGGGGTTTTCTGGGCAAACGCTATTTTATGTCACTTTAAACTAACCTGTCATATACTCACCTCCTCCACCCTGCTGCTTTCTGGCTCCAGACTCTGGTCACGTGACTCCACTTCACCAGGTTTCTCTTCTTCCGGCCAGTTCCCGTCTTCTCTTCCTGCTACTTCTGCTGCAGTAGACGGAACGTCATCCCCTGGGGGTGGGGAGACTTGTACTCCTGACGTATGCTCAGTGCTATCATAGCACTGAGCCAGTGTCAGGGCCTCTGCAGTGACCTGAGCGTCTGAGCAGACAGCTCAGTTCACTGCTTGTAAAGTGCCGATGCCTGGGAGTCCCTGCTGTACTCCATATGGCTGGGTTTATGAACTGCCTGTCAAGATGAATTTAAAAACAGAGGTGTCTGTAAGCACAATGAAAGTGCTTATGGACACCCCTATGTGCCCTGTGTTATTTTTATATTGGTAATAAATAAATAAAAAAATTCCTAGAAGGGGGTTTGAACCCACAACCTCCTACTTCAAAAGCCAATGCTATACCCACTGAGCTATGGAGCACAATTATAAATGGGTTGACTAATTCTTTGACTAATTGCAGAATTATCTATCTATCTGTCCTGTCTGTGTGTGTGTGTGTGTATGTGTATATATATATACATATTTAGTAATGACAAAAAGTTTTAGCACATAATGACTTAAAAGCTTTATTTGCATCACGTTCATTTGTCATTTGTACATATGTGTATATGATACACAGAAACAATCTATTGAGGTTTTTAAACAAAAAGATAAGGGTCTTAAGAGTAGAACTATATAGCTCAGTGGTTAGAGGAGTGGTTTTTCATCTAGTTGGTTATGGGTTCAAGTCCTCTCATTAATATATTTTAAAAAAATGAAAACGTGACACAAAATAGTCCCTATTAACGTCACCTTTATGGGGGCACTCTGGATATCACTGTTATTATGGCTTGTGGATGTCACTGTTATGGGGGATCTGTGGATGACACTGTTACGGGGGGATCTGTGGAGGATACTGTTACGGGGGGATCTGTGGATGACACTGTTACGGGGGATCTGTGGATGACACTGTTACGGGGGGATCTGTGGATGACACTGTTACGGGGGCTCAGTATGAGTGATAAGGCTTATGCAAATGACCGTGATCAGCCCAGGAATCCATGTCCTGGTCATTGTGTCGGCCACCTTTTCCAGGCTGACTGCGATTTCCCTGACCTGCACTGCCTGTATGACAGTAATGTATGATATAACCAGTCTATATCTGACTGTTGGGGCAGTTGTTGTGTACTTACCCCCTATCAGAGATTGGCCTTATCATACATTACATTATCATACAGCCAAGTTCGGGTCAGGAGAGTGCGGTTGGCCTTGGGCGTCCTGCACACGGACTGTGTTCCCTGGGCTGATCATGGTCGTATCACACGGTGTACCACACATGATAGGCCAAGATAAAAATTTAGGATTAGGACTTGGCACACCGCTGTATCAGTTTTCTGGTCTGCAAGTCGTGGATTTGCTAAATAAGGATACTGTATGTCTGTGATCTTGATTATTTTTTTTTTTTTTTTCTCAGAGCCATTGACTTCTGTGGGTTTGAGGTCTGCATTTTGAGGACCAGAACAGGACATGTTCTACCTTTTGCAGAAATGACATACGGATGTGTAAAGAACACGGGAAACGTCCATGTGTTTTTCACATCTGCGTGTGCTAAAGGTAGAACATGTCCTATTCTGGTCCTCAAAATGCAGACCTCAAACCCATAGAAGTCAATGGCTCTGAAAAAAAATGAAGACCAGAGACATACGGTATCCTTATTTAGTGGATCCACGACAAAACGGATATAGTCGTGTCCATGAGGCTTTACATTTTCACATTTAGCAGGCAGTATCATACAAGATAGGATTAGATACACACTTCAGCAGGCAGTATCACATAGGATAGGATTAGATACACAGTTTAGTAGGCAGGATCATCCATGAGAATCCTTGATACAGGAACAGTAGACTGTATCGCACATGAAAGATTTAGATACAGAGGCACAGTAGACAATATCTGATAAGATAAGCTTAGATGCACCGGACACCAGACAGTGTCATACAAGATGGGATTAGATACACATCTCAGCAGGCTGTATCAGACACAAGAGCCTGTGTATCAGGCTTAGCAAAATCGCACATGATACGATTAGATACACATGTGATTGGATACGCTTGCAGATTCAACCTGTTTATTACTCTCTGGGATGGTGAGGGAAGAGCCAGTGGACGGTCAGTGATGGGATTCGATACACAGCTCAGCGGACAGTATCACACAGGATAGGATTAGATACACATGTGAGGGTAGAGCCTGTGGACGGTCAGTGATGGGATTTAGACACTGAGAAGTAGACTCATCTGGGTGTAGTGCAGGGATCAGCAACCTCTGTCACTCCAGCTGTTGTGAAGCTACAACTCCCAGCATGCATACCTACTCTGCCATTCTCTGAACTCCCATAGAAATGAATGCAGCATGCTGGGACTTGTAGTTCCACAGCAGCTGGAGTGCCAAGGGTTACTGATCCCTGGTGTAGTGACATGGACACAGGAGTTATAGAGGAAGAATCTCCTGCAGACAGAGCAGTGTGGGGGGGCGTGTCCAGCCTGTGACTCATCTCTGTGCAGTGCAGCCAGGCTTGTGTATCAATAAAGTTATGTATTCAACAAAACAGAAAGGGAAGAAAGTAAACAGATCTGCCAGGATAATGTGATGTATTCCAGGGTGGAAGGAAAGCTCAGACATGAAAAACAGGTATTGGGGGCATATGTATGGATTAGGGTTGCAGCGGTAACCGGTTCCACGATATACCACGGTAATGAAATGCATGGTTATCAAACCGTGGGCATTTGCTTATTACCGGTAAAAGGTAAATGGCGACAAGACTTTTTAGTCTTGTTGCCATTTGCGCCTGGACCCGACTGCATTACTGATACTAGGCTGCGCTACTGCGCAGCCTAGTATCAGAGGACATGGAGAAAATAAAATAAAAAAATCACTTACCCGTCCTGCACCGCGACTCCGCTTCGGTGTCCGGCGCTCCTCCTCTTTTCCGGGTCGCGCTGTACTGTCCTGACCGCGTACAGCGTCAGGACGTAGTGCGCGCACTCTGACGTGATGCTGCACACTGTCAGGTGACAGTGCAGCTACGGGAGACTAAGGAGCGTCTGACACCGGAGAGGAGCTGCAGCGCAGGACAGGTAAGTGATTTTTTTTATTTTATTCAGATGGTGCCACAGTGGGCCGATCTGAGGTCCGAGGATTAGTGTATCTTTTAATAATATATGTAACAAACTGTAACATAGTTTGTAAGGCCGAAAAAAGACATCTGTCCATCCAGTTCAGCCTGTTTTCCTATAAGTTGATCCAGGGGAAGGCAAAAAAAACCCTGTGAGGTAGAAGCCAATTTTCCTCACTTTAGGGGGAAAAATTCCTTCCCGACTCCAGTCAGGCAATCAGAATTACTCCCTGGATCAACGACCCATCTCTAGTAACTATAACCTGTAATATTATTACCCTCCAGAAATACATCCAGGCCCTTCTTGAACTCTTTTAGTGAACTTACCATCACCACCTCCTCAGGCAGAGAGTTCCATAGTCTCACTGCTCTTACCGTAAAGAATCCTCTTCTATGTTTATGTGCAAACCTCCTTTCCTCCAGAGGATGTCCCCTCGTCACAGTCACAGTCCTCGGGATAAATAGATGATGGGAGAGATCTCTGTACTGACCTCTGATATATTTATACATAGTTATTAGATCTCCCCTCAGTCGTCTTTTTTCTAAAGTGAATAAGCCTAATTTTGATAATCTTTCTGGGTACTGTAGTCCACCCATTCCAGTTATTACTTTAGTTGCCCTCCTCTGAACCCTCTCCAGCTCTGCTATGTCTGCCTTGTTCACAGGAGCCCAGAACTGTACACAGTACTCCATGTACACCACCATGATAACCGTAATACCGTGGTATTTACTGAGACAGTTATCATACCGTGAAAATTTCATACCGTTGCAACCCTAGTATGGATGATGAGGGGTGTTAGGAGCACAGAAAAATAATTTTGATTTTGGGACCGGACAACCTCTTTAATTGTTGACCTGTTTGCTGCTATGCTCTGTAATTGAACCCCCTGATTGTCAAGCATTGTGTAATATGTTGGCTGTATATAAATAGATTATTAAATAAATTTTCCCATGTCACAGTCCCTTCAAAATCCACTGTCTTTTCAAACTTGCATGCTAGAGGCCTCATCCCAACAATTTACACTACCCTAATACACAATTCCTACAAATCCCAACTGTCCTATATTTCTGAATGGTAATCAGACTTGTGCTTGACCCTATCTGACAAACAATGGAAGCAAATCTGGGAATCTACACCAAAAAAAAAAGTGCCAAGAATACCTTTTTGACAAACCTCCTCATTCTATTGGACATGCAAAGGGCAGATGACTTGCCTGCTTCCCAGTGCTGGCTCCTTGTTCCTTCTGCTGCAGGCCTGTGATCCTCCACTGGGCTCCATCCATGTAAACATTGTTGTAGCCAGTCACTGGCCACGGCAGTGTCCGTATTCCTTCGCATCATATGACCATTTGTCACGACGTAAGGTTTGCTGGACACTGCCATGGCCATTGATCGGCTGCGGCGATGTCAATGCAGATGTTGACATTGATGAAGCCCAGCAGAGCATCACAGACCTGCAGGAAAAGGAGGGAGAGCTTATGCCAGAAAGCATGCAAGTAATCTTCCCTTTGTAAGGTCGCCAGAACCTCCATCGCTTCAGCTATTGTGAAATTACAACTCCCAGCATTCATACTTGCTCTGCAATGAATGATGAATGCTAGGAATTGTAGTTTCATAACAGCTGGAGTGCCAAATGTTGCTGATCCGATCCCTGGCGCAGTGGATAACAACACTATATACCGTTGATGCTTACGTGCTATAGCCTCTAGTGCAGGGGTGCACAAGGTTTTCTGGTTGGGGGCCACATGGCCATACTGAACCAATGACGAGGGCCAAAAATAAAATTTAAAGGGGTATTATCAACTGAAATACTGTATTTATGGCGTATTGAACACAGAGTATATACCATTAATGTCTAGTTACACTTCCAGGGCTCCCATCTAATGGGAAAATACATGAAAGATACATGTGAGCAGCCACAAGACATAGATATACATCTCTGTAAACCAGATGGTTGGGGTCCGCACAGAATGGTATCAAGGGCCGCATGTGGCCAGCCCTGCTCTAGTGGGTATGCCTAGACTGTTGGGCTTCTTCTTATTTCGTGCATTGATTCACGCTATGTTGGTTGGTTGCTGGTATCCTGGCTGCAGCAGTTATTTTGAAACTGATTGGTCATTTGTTTAAAAAATGTTGAAGCCGTTGATGTTTTCTTTTCTTTTTTAGAGAATTGGAAGTGCTCAGAGTCTGACTGAAGATGATGTGGAGTAAAATGTCTGCATATGTTAATTTAGACAGAATTTTGTTCTGTTGCAAAATTAAACTGTTATTACTGAACATGCCACTAGTAATAGTTTTTGTTGTTTTTTTTTTTTTCTTAAACTGAGCGGTTACTATGCTGTAATTTACCTGATATAAAAACATTTGTACAATAGAGAGATATATTGTTAAATTTGTTTGCTTTTTAGTTGATATAAAAGATCATTTGGAAGTAACTAGGTTGGCTAAGGCCCCTTTCACACCTGAGGTACGGGGCTCCGGCAGGCTGTTCCGGTGGGTGAACAGCCCGCCGTATCTGTGCTGCCGCAGGTGCACGTGTGGGGCCGGAACTACGCTCCAGCCCCATTCACTGTAATCGGGGTGGGCCGGGGATCCGGCTGCAGCACGGCAATCCGTGCCGAGAGGCGGCCTGAACGAAAATACAAAATAGCCTAAAAGAATTAATGAACCTGTCTTTCATGGCTTTTCCAGTGCAATCAAAATTGGTGGCAGTGAGCTCAAAGGGTTTTAAATCATAAAAGGCCTGATACTCACCCTCACCAATTTACTTTATTGAAGTAAAATGGCAAATCGATTCTCTGACTGCCCTATGTGCACAGTGTGCTTTAGTACCCGAAGTCATTCTTGGACCAGTTTGTAGAAAATCCCACTAGAGGTGTTTCTCTGTTGGATCTGGTAATTTCTAACAATGCAGAGCTTGTGGAGAATGTCAGTGTTTTTGAAATGCTTGGTGGTAGTGACCACAATATAATTATATTCCCCTTGAATTGTAAAAAATAAACATTTGAAGACTATGGACACTTTAGGGCAATTTCGTATGGTTACATTTTACTCATTTTGGTGTAAATCATTTTCTGTTTTGGTATTTATTAAACCTTTTCAGTTGTTTTTCAAATCAGTCTATTTGCAGACTGTCCTTCCTGAGTTCTGTTAGGCTACTTTCACACTAGCGTTTTATAATTCTGGTATTGAGTTCCGTCATAGGGGCTCAATACCGGAATAAAACACTTCAGTTTTGTCCCCATTCATTGTCTGCAAATAGACTGATTTTTAACCTCCTCTATGTCAAAAAACAGTTACAATTTTTTTTTTTATAAAGACCAATTAGAAAAATGATGGTAGGCCTAAAAATAGTAAAATACAATTATAAAAATTTGCCTTGAAGGTGTCCATGGCTTTTAATTTTAAAAAGGCCAATGTTCCTAGGTTGAGGGCAGCACCTAAGGGAATAGACTGGGAGCACTTACTGTCACAAAATTATTCAGATGATAAATGGAAGAGCTTTAAATCTGACAGGTTATTGTACTGCAGGATTTATTTTTACTGGTAACTAGCATAAACAGCTAATATTATATACCACATGGCTTACAGCTACTGTGAAAAGCGTAATTGACATAAAAAATGGCATTTAAAAAATACTTATGAGGGGTCAGCTGTAATCTATGAAATTTACAAGGGGCTTAATAAATATCTGTAAAAAATTAATCTGCAAAAATACAAAATTAAGGGCAAGTAGACAAAAAAGCAAAACAAATCCCCCCCCCCCCTTGGGAATTGGGACCCCCCAAAATGCAGCACGAAATGGTTTTTGGGCCGATTCCCAGCAATCTATACTGATACAGCCACAGATGTGAAAGTAGTCTAAATGGGTTTTTAGCTCTGTATTTAAAAAGGTGAGAGGGGAGCTGATGCAGGTGGTGCTAGTGATATTAATCCAAACATCTTCCAGCACTGTAAAACATATCTTGACAAAATATAAGGAAAAAAAATCTATAGGGTATCTATAGGGTCAGAATCCAGTATGCCTCTCTTGCATGTAATTTGCGTTTTCAATTATCCTCTTATTTGGCGTGAAATCTCAAACCCCATAACCTGTAGAGTGTCTGTTACCTTGATGTACCATGAAGAAATGAGCTGAAGCTGCAGACATGCCACGATTAGTGAAATTATTAATATCGGAGATATGTTCGGCAATGCGTTTTTTCAAGGGTCTTGTCGTGCAGCCCAAATATATTGCTTTTTGCAGAAAGTGCAAGCTATCGTATATATTGTGTTCTGTCACACAGTTGATGGATGAATTACTGTTAAAGGGTTGCCCTGTAGAAAAAGAATAGGAAATTACCTGATTAGTCTTGACCATGAGTTTACATATAACACATGTACTTTGACCACACAGGAAATAACCCTTCAAATGGAGCCAGGTGTCAGATCTTGCCCTAAGGCTACTTTCACGCTAGCATTAATATTTTCCGGTATTGAGATCCGTCATAGGGTCTCAATACCGGAAAAAAACACTTCCGCTTTGTCCCCATTCGTTGTCAACGGGGATGAAACGTAACTGAACAGAACGGAACGCTCCAAAATGCATGCTGCGGTTTGCATTCTGTCCTAGGATGCGGAGCAAGACTGATCCGTCATGACCCACAATGCAAGTCAATGGAAGCAAATCCGGTTTCTCTGACACAATAGAAAAAGAATCCGTCCCCCATTGACTTTCAGTGGAGTTCATGACGGATCCGTCTTGGCTATGTTAAAGGGAACCTGTCATCAACTTTATGCTGCCCATACTAACGGCAGAATAACATAGAGACAGGTGAGTTGATTTCAGCAGTCTGTCATTTATAAGTTAAAAATAAGTGGTTGCCGAGAACCAACATCAAAATCATTGTAGACTAGGCCTGGAAAAGAGTCACTGCCACCTGGGAAGAATCATGGTTATTCATAAATTGTTGCTCTCCCTGCCCACCTGCTGATGATTGACAGGCTTCTACCTAGTTTTCTCCCTTTCTATCTAGGAGAGAACTGACAATCATCAGCACATGGTCAGGGAGTGCAAGAGAATATGAATAACCATGACTCTTCTCAAGTAGATTTGACTCAAGGTCTGTGCTGTGATGATTATGATGCTGGTTCTTTGCAACCACTTACTTTTTAGCTCATGAGTGACAAACCACTGAAATCAGCATTTCTGTTATTAATTTATGCTGTGCTCAGTGAGGTCAGCATAAAGTTGATGACAGGTTCCCTTTAAAGATAATACAACCGGATGTGTTCATAACGGATGCAAATGGTTGTAATATCAGTAACGGAAGCCTAAGTCTATTGACTCTTAGGGATATGCTATTACCAATTGTTATCTGTCTTTTTGCAATAAAACGCACTCCCTCTTGTAAGAAATTACGTAGCTGATATTCCTTGTATAGAATGGGTAAACATTTTTTAATAATATTGGTCACTTTATGATACTCTGTACTATGAGTGCTGAATGTAATGCACTCACTATATTGCTTCTTATGGGGTCTGTGTATCAGACATCTCTCATCTAGTATGGAAAAAGGTAAGTAGAATGGGTCTGGAAACTGTGATGCTGCGGTGATGGCTGAGGCAGAGAAGACGGAAGAGGTTTCTGCTCCTTGAACATCTATGGAACAAGCTGATGGGGCTGATATGGATGCAGAAGCCAAGAGACTCATGGCAGTGAGTAACCGGGACCTGGTCATGAAAGACATCCCCTCCGTTGTCAATGCCTTCCAGGAAGCAAGCAGCTGTCTGGGGAAGAAATATGGGGAGACGACTGACCAGTGTGCAGATGCCTTCTACTTCTATGGGATGGCTCTCCTGGAGTTTGCAAAAATGGAGAACAATGTCCTGGGTAAAACTCTGGAGGAATTGACAGAAGAGGAAGATGTAGAGTCTGATAAGCACTCCAATATCCCCAGTGCCTCCAACCTCAATGAGAAAGAAAGAAAAAAAAAAAAAAGGGAGAAGTTAAGACTGCAGGTATATGATGCCATGTCCAAGAAGGCTAACAAAGAGAATGGAGACTCCAAAAAGACAAAGGCTAATGAAGCTAAGTCCGAAAAGCTGGAGTGGGAGAAATCCTCAGATGCTGCAGAGATCAAAGAAGAGGCAATAATTCATTTTATAATCTATTATAAACTATTAACTAGGCGGTATAAAACACCTGAATTTCTTTTTACACACCACTTGTCAACTTCCAAACTGTGCTGGAGATGCTTCTCTGGAACTAGCACTTTTCACCATTTTTGTTGGCAACCCATTTCTGAAAACAACCATACTGACAGTAACTCGGATTTCACAATCACCTTTTACATGATAGCCCTAGCCAACCCAGGCACATCCCATGCACCTTCTAGATGTAACTTTACTACCCAAATGATAGCAGCTGCCATATGCCTAATCCCCTTATACCGGTGCCAAGATAAACCCCCTCGTTGTCATGCTGGATAGCCGAAGTATGTCAGATTTGTTGGTTTGAAGAGATGGCTACCTTAAAGGGAACCTGTCATCTCCGAAACACCCCCTGAACTAGAGTAAGCGTTGTATAGTGTAAGTAATGCTGAATCCGAATATGTAAGCTTTATCTTCATACTCTCTTCCATTCTGACACTGTGCTCCCACAAACCTGCAGTAAAATGCACTCACTGGACTCTTCTTTGAGTCCTCTCCATTATGTGAGTGAGCACTGGAGTCCAGTGAGTGCATTTTACTGCTGGTTTGTGGGAGCACAGCGTCGGAATGGAAGTGAGTATGAAGATAAAAATTACATATTCGGATTCAGCATCACTTACACTATACACCGCTTACTCTAGTTCAGGGGGTGTTTTGGAGATGACAGGTTCCCTTTAAGACATTGTCGCCCTTCAGGCGCTTCTATAAACATAGATTACTCAAATGTGGCTTTTGCAATTAATGCTTTTCTTTTCCCTTTTTTATGACTACTATGAAAATATATTTGACCACTGAATGTCAGTTGTAATTAACCATACATTATCAATGATAAATGTAATTTTGAACATATAACGCTTTTTACTTTTCATCCCCTCCCTTCCCTGCATTTCCTTCTTCCTTCCCAATTTCCCCTCTCTAATAAGAGCGGTTTATGTTCATCTTTGTATGTGTTTATCTGTGTGTTCATATAAAATGGTTGAGATACAGATATATATTTGAAAACCTGATAAAAACCGTATAAAAAAAATTGGATACTGTATCGGTAATGTTAGTACTAAAATATTTTTTTATTTAGGCGTGGTAAAAAGAAAAGCCACAGAGATTTTCTGTGCTGTGTGTGCGCAGTCTACTGAATAAATTATGCAAGGCCTATAAATGTGGACATATAGGGGGATATTTGTAAAACGGGTGTAAAGTAGAACTGGCTTCGTTGCCCGTAGCTACCACTCAGATTCCACCTTTCATTTTCCAAAGGAGCTGTCAAAAATGAAAGGTGGAATCTGAATGGTTGTTATGGGCAACTAAGCCAGCTCTACTTTACACCAGTTTGATAAATGACTACAATAAGTTAAAGGGGTTATTTGGGAATTAATATTAGTAACATGGTTTATAAGGCCGAAAAAAGACATCTGTCCATCCAGTGCGGCCTCTTGTAGGATACAAGTTGATCCAGAGGAAGGCAAAAACTCCTGTGAGGTAGAAGCCAATTTTCCCCACTTTAGGGGGAAAAAAAAAATCTTTCCCGACTCCAATCAGGCAATCAGAATAACTCCCTGGATCAACGAACCATCTCTAGTAACTATAACCTGTAATATTATTACACTCCAGAAATACATCCAGGCCCTTCTTGAACTCTTTTAGTGAACTTACCATCACTACCTCCTCATGCAGAGAGTTCCATAGTCTTACTGCTCTTACCGTAAAGAATCCTCTTCTATGTTTATGTACAAACCTTCGTTCCTCCAGACGCAGAGGATGTCCCCTTGTCACAGTCCTGGGGATAAATAGATCCTGGGAGAGACCTCTGTACTGACCCCTGATGTATTTATACATAGTTATTAGATCTCCCCTCAGTCATCTTTTTTGTAAAGTAAATAACCCTAATTTTGATAATCTTTGTACTGTAGTCCACCCATTCCAGTTATTACTTTAGTTGCCCTCCTCTGAACCCTCTACAGCCTCTGCTATGACTGTTTTGTTCACAGGAGCCCAGAACTGTACACATTACTCCATATGTGGTCTGACTAGTGATTTGTAAAGTGGCAGGACTATGTTCTCATCACGTTCATCTATGCCCCTTTTGATGGAACCCATTATCTTATTGGCCTTGGCATATGTGCATAAACTTACATTTGTCAGTGTTAAACCTCATCTGCCACTTCTCTGCCCAAGCCTACAATCTATCCAGATCCATCTGTAGCAGTGTACTGTCCTCTTCTGTGTTACTTTACACAGTTTAGTGTCATCTGCAAAAATTGATATTTTACTGTACTGTGACGCCGCAGTACTTCTTCCCGGGTCCGACAGGGCACTTTTAATGGGGAATTTACTTTTATATTCTGCATTTCATCTGACAGTTTATTTTCCTCAGTGAATACAGTGGAGAAAAAAAAGATTTAGTAGCTTTGCTTTCTCCTCATTGCTCTTTGCAACTCCCTCCTGAGGGGGGATATGATAGGTCATCAATATAAAATTGGTGGGGCTCTGACACCCGGGACCCCACCGATCAGCTGTTAGAAGAGACTGGGTGCTCCATGAGAACCGCCATTGGTCACATGGCCTAATTGGAGCTCATCTCTATTCAAGTCAATGGGGCTGAACTGCAAGAACAGCCACTATATGATGTAAGGCGTTGTGCTTGGTAAGCATGTAGAAGGCTGCATGTAGGAGCACCTAGCTTCCTGAAATAGCTGATTGGCAGGGCTGGATAGGTCATCAATATTATTCACTGGATAACCCCTTTAACCATTTCTACCCTGGACCAGATTTCAATTTCCTGCCCAGGCCATTTTTTTTTGCCAATCTGACGTGTAACTTTATGTGGAAATAACTGTGGAACAGTTTTACTTATCCAGGCCATTCTGAGATTGTTTTCTCGTTACACATTGTACTTCATGACTGTGGTAAATTTGAGTCGATATTTTTACTTTATTTATAAAAAAAAAAAAAATCCTGTTTACCAAAAACTTGGAAAAATCACAATTTTCTAAATTTGAATTTCTCTACTTTTAAGACGGATAGTATTACCTTATAAAATAGTTATCAGTCATCATTCCCCATATGTCTAATTTATGTTGGCATCATTTTGTAAATGTCATTTTAGACAGTTTAGAAGCCATTTTTAAAATGTTCAACAAAATTTCCAAAACCATTTTTTTAAGCACCAATTCAGATATAAAGTGATTTTGAGGGGCTTACCTAATGGAAACCACCCATAAATATGACCCAATTTTAGAACTACAACCCTCAAATTAGTCAAAACTGACGTTACAAACGCTGTTAACCTTTTAGGTTCCACAAAAATTAAAGGAAAATAGAGGCAAAATTTCATTTTTTATGCAGATTTTTCATGTTAATCAATTTTTTTTCTTGTAACACAGCAAGGGTTAACAGCAAACTAAACCTCAATATACATTACTCTGATTCTGCAGTTTACAGAAATACCCCATATGTGTTGGTAAACTGCTCCATGGGCACGTGGCAGCGGTCAGAAGGAAAGGAGTGCCATATGGATTTTGGAGGCAAATTTTGCTAGAATGGTTTTTGGGCACCATTTTGTAATTGAGAGACCCTGATGTAACCCTACAGTGGAAACCCTCAAAAAGTGACCCGATTTTGGAAACTACACCCTTCAAACAATATATTAAGGGGTGTACTGAGCACTTTGAGCCCCTAAGCGTAGGCAAATTTGGAAACATTTGGCTGTGAAAATGAAAAGTTTCATTTCTTCCAATAAAATGTTGCTTTAGCCCCAAATTTTTCATTTTCATAAGGGGTAACGGGAGAAAAAGCACCCCATAATTTGTTTCCTATTTTCTCCTGAATACGGCAATGCCCCATGTGTGGTGGTAAACTGCTGTGGCGGCACATGGCAGGTTCAGAACAGAAGGAGTGCCATATGGATTTTGCAGCGCAGATTCTGGATTGGTTTATGGGTGCCATTGGTTTTTATTTTTTGTTATCTTATGTGAGGGCTCATTTTTTGCTTGATGAGGTGACACTTTCATTGGTACCATTTTGAGGTACGTAAGATTGCTTGGTATTACACTTTTTGTGAGTCAAAATGGCTGTTTTGGCATATTTGAAAAAAAAAAAAAAGTTTTTACAGTATTTACCTGAATGGGCATATCATGTGATATTTTTGTAGAGAAGGTTGTTACGGACGTGGCGATACCTAATGTGTCTATTTTTAAGTTTTGCACAGTGAAAGCCTTGTTGAACAGAATAAAATCTTGTTTTTGTGTTGCCATTTTCTGAGAGCCATAGGCCCTGATTTATCACACCTTCACTCCAGAATTCTGTCTACAAAAAGTCGCACGATAGGGCTTTTGCGACTTTTTTTTGCGCATTTTTTTGCGACTTTTTGCATGTGTACACAACTCACTCCAGTTTGTAATATGGGTGGAAAAGTGGGTGTGGTTAGCCATGTTAATGAGTTTCACTCCAGATTTATCATTGCGACTTTTTAAAAAAAGTCGCAAAATAGTCGCAATCTCACTCCAGGAGGAGGGTGGAGTAGGAAAAGTGGAGTAGCTTCTCTAGACATAGTCTTTATTTTTTGGCCGACTGTCAGTACCCAACCGTCATCTCATTGCAGGATGAGATGATGGTTGGGTACCATTTTTTTTTTTTTTTTTACTGAATTCACCTGGCCGTTTTTATAGAGCCAGTTGATATGAACGCAGCGATACCTAATATGACTACTTTTCTTCTACTTTTGTTTTTTTTTCCCCTATTTTTTTACAATTTTTTTTTTTTAACTTTATTTTGAGAAAAGGACGCTTTTTTTTTTTTTTTTTTTTTTTAAGCTTTAAAATTTTAATTTCTTTGTAAAACTTTTATCTTTTTTAACTTCTTTTTTTCACTTTGTTTTGTGTCCCACTCTGGGACTTTAGCTTTTGGGGGTCTGATCCCCTTTATTGTAATGCATTGGCTGTAAGTGTATTACTCACTGTAATACACTTACAGCTTCCTGGCTGTGAGATCCAGGGGGCTGGATCTCACAGGCTGTCACAGAAGGCAGCCACGATGCCTAAGGAATGCATTGGGCTGCCTTCCCAGCCATCGGGTCCCTGTCACAGCAGCACGGGGACCCAATGGCCTCTCCCTCACTCTCCACACATCGCAGGTGCCACCGTACATTAAAGGTTAATGCGCCGGCATCTGTGTTTTCACCGATGCTGGCGCATACAGCAGGGGTCCAGCTAACTTGAACAGCCGGTCCCCTGCAGCTGATTGGGCGGGCGCAGCTCCTGCACCCACCCGATCAGCGCAACGTAGTACTACAGCGGTGGACGTGAAGGAGTTAAGAAAGGATGACTTTCATGTAGAGAATGTGGGTAAGTAACATATGGCAATATTACTATATTGTCATGTTATATTACTATTACATACAAAAATGATGTACATTCCAGTTTTATTATATATTGTATTTGCAATATTGTAGTTCCTGATCAATGTAAGAATAGTTTCTTTATATGCCCTGAGCAAAGTAGGAAACCTGCTGCTCAGCTTCTTCTGCTCTATAACATGCTGCCTGCAAATTGCATAGCATTTTGTGGTGACATGTCCTCTTGAATCCCAAAATTGCAAATTTTATTATTTTAACTAGAGATGAGCGAACGTGCTCGTTACGAGCACTGTAGCGCTCTGCTCCCCTGCGAACAAATGTCCGCAGGCATTGCGGGTCCGTCCTCAGCTGCATGTAAGTCAATGGGGACGGATCTGTTTGGTATGACACTCATACCAAACGGATCCGTCCCCACTGACTTTGTCGGGTGAGGAGGATGGATCCGTTTGTATGAGTGTCATACCAAACGATCCGTCCCCATTGACTTACATGCAGCTGAAGACGGATCCGCAATGCCTGCGGGCATTGCGCAGGGGAGCCGAGCGCTACAGTGCTCGTAACGAGCACGTTCGCTCATCTCTAATTTTAACATGTCATTTTTTATATAAACATTCACCATAATCAGATAATAAATAGCGGTGAAAAGGAACAAGCACAAACAAATACGGACAATACTGGATGGAAACAAATAACGTCCCAACACAGCTAAGTATATACATATGTGGTCACATACGTAAAGTGCCTAGTGCAAGAAACAGTCAACCAAATAGTTCATAGTAACTACAATGATTAGTGCAACCTCACATTGCACCAAACTACAGCTGTGACCATATAGATAAATAATATATATGAGGAATACCAACCAGTATGTCCGTCACCCCAACGTACTTTTCACCAAGATGGCTTCATCAGGGGATGTGAAACTCCAAAAGAATACGCCCTTTATATATCCAGATAATGAAACAATGTGCTGCACGTGTCGTATATAATATTGGACCGGCGTGCGTTCCATAATGGAACGCACTGCATCATATCCTGTTGCTCTGACAAAGAGATCTTATGTTTGCAAAAATGTACGCAAACCCGCTCGCAAGAGCGTACGCATCTCACAAATGTACGCAGGAATGTTCACAGAAGCGTGCACATTTAACCCCTTCAAGCGACAGCCAGTTTGGACCAAATGTCGGAGCCCCATTTTTCAAATCTGACATGTCACTTCATGTGGTAATAACTTTGGAACGCTTTTACTTATCCAGGCCATTCTGATATTGTTTTCTCGTCACATATTGTACTTCATGACAGTGGTAAATTTGAGTCAAAATATTTCACCCTTATTTATGAAAAAATACCAAATTTACAAAAAATTTAGAAAAATTTGCAAATTTCCAAATGTCAATTTCTCTACTTTTAAAATACATAGTAATACCTCCAAAAATAGTTATTACTTTACATTCCCTATGTGTCTACTTCAGGTTTGGATCATTTTGAAAATTACATTTTATTTTTTTGGGACGTTAGAAGGCTTAGAAATTTAGAAGCAAATCTTGAAATTTTTCACAAAATTTCCAAAACCCACTTTTTAAGGACCAGTTCAGGTGAGGCTTCCATCATAGAAACCACCCACAAATGACCCCATTTTAGAAACTACACCCCTCAAGGTATTCAAAACTGGTTTTACAAATGTTATTAACCCTTTAGGTGTTCCACAAGAATTAAAGGAAAACGTAGCCAAAATTTCCGAATTTCAATTTTTTTGGCAGATTTTCCATATAAATCATTTTATTCTGAGAATAAAGCAAGGGTTAACTGCCAAACAAAACTCAGTAATTATTACCCTGATTCTATAGTTCACAGAAATGCCCCATTTGTCATCGTAAACTGCTGTACAGGCACACGGCAGGGCGCAGAAGGAAAGGAACGCCAGGGCAGATTTCACTGGAAAAAATTTAAGTTGCCATGTCACATTTGATGTACCCCTAGAGTAGGAAACTCCAAAAAAACTGACCCCCATTTTGGAAACTACGGGATAAGGTGGCAGTTTTGTTAGTACTATTTTAGGGTACATACGATTTTTGGTAGCTTTATATTACACTTTTTGTGAGGCAAGGTAACAAAAACTAGCAGTTTTGGCATTGTTTTTATTTTTGTGTACTTTTTCTTTTTTTTTTTTTTTTTTTTACTTCATTTGGGGAAAAAGGGCCCTTTTTTACGTTTTTTTAAAACTTTTTTTACTTTCTTTTTACATTTTTTTTTTTTTTTTTTTTTTTTTTATACTTTTTACATTTTTTTTTAATTTATGAAGACCCATTTGGATCTTGAAGATCCAGTGGGCTTGATGGCTATACAGTGCATTGCAATAGTAATCTATTGCAATGCACTGTATCAGTGCTACACTAAGGCTGATCAGACCCTGAGGGTCTAATCAGCCTTAGGTACATGGCAGCCAGGACGCTTTTGTAAAGCGTCTGGTTGCCATGGTAACCATTGGGCCGCTGCCGTTGCAGCAGCGGCGGCCCGATGGCAGAGAGAGGGAGCTCCCTCCCTCTCAACCCCATGGATGCTGCGGGCGGCTACCGACCGCAGCATCTAAGGGGTTAAACAGCTGAAATCTGTGCCAGCACCGATTTCAGCTGTAGCAGCAGAGTGTGAGCTGTAATTACAGCTCACACTCTCTGCTGATGGCAGCGGCTCCGATCCTGAGCCGCTGCAATCAAAGATAACAGCGCAGGTGGGGGCACACTATAAGAGGAGGGGGCCACTACAAGGGGTGAGGGGAGCACATCCTACCTGGTTTCAGGCTGCGATCTCGAGTGGAGATCACAGCCTGAAACCGGCATTTTAACATTGAAGCGCTGGATTGGTTAGTCTGCAGAGACTAACCAATCGGAGCGCTTGCCGGCAAGGGACCACTCTGGTCCCTTGCCGGCTTCCCCGAGGTCTCTGCTCTCCGGGAGAGCGGAGACTCCGGGGCTGTGACACTTTTTATAGTGTCACAGTCCCGGTAAGCAGTTTGGACGTAACTGCACGTCCAAATGCAGCAATTTACTTGCACTTTGGACGTACAGTTACGTCCAAATGCGCCAAGGGGTTAAATGACCCCATCGGTACTTGAGATCCAAGATGCACTTAATGCCCCAACAGGTAATGGTATGATACCCTAAAACAATAATCATATTAGATCAGTTGTCAGTACAGTTGAAATCCTACAATTGTGCGGGATGTCAAAATCACACGATCGCTGTCTCGCTCAAATATTGGAACGCAAATTGCGCATCAAAGGACCAAAAGGACTACTACGGAGAAATGACACTAAATAATCAACCCCTCCATTTGGCCAAAAGTGAATAAATAAGATAAAATGTGATGTGAATAAATACTCAATACAATATGACAGTGTTCATAACAATGAATAAAAAAAAATAATAATAAATTGCATACAATCCAATACATATGTGTAAACATGTCAGCAAGCCAAACAAGTGAATGAATCCACATAAATGAGTGTAAAATAAAAACAAGACGCAACAAACGTGAAAGTGCATAGAAAGTGAACCAGGGGGCAAAGGTGAACATGCAAGGTGCAGCGTGTAAAAGTACAGTACAAGGAAGAACATAAATATAATGAAGAGTGATCAATTCATGATGCAATCAGTGAATACCTAATAATATAATATAGAAAATAATGATAACACTATATAGCAAAAAATGTATTAAGGTATAGAAATGTATAAATAAAGTGAAGATGTACAAAGAAAAAACATCATTCTGCTCCGCAGGGCCTTTGTATCACAGCCATCTGGTGAACTTAATCAGATTCTTTCACGAACTGCCCAAAGATTTTCATAAGGGAATTGCCAGGACAAACAAGTGACATTTCACAAACAGGATAAGTCACACGTGTAGCTACTAGAAAAAAGAAACCTAAAATTAGTACAAACAAAAGTCAAAATTGTACCCAAAATAAAAACACTTAAAAGTGTGAACACTACATACACCTACAGGGACATGTATACAGTTGAAGCACACATATAAATATATAGAGGAATATACACCTAATTACATGGTCCACAAGGACAGATATATTTATAAATAGGGGAGCAAATGTGTCAATAGGTCAATATCCAAACGAAAACCTACAAAAAAGGGACAAAGCTCAGAATTTCATTAAGACCGTGTGGTGCCACTGTATTTAATATAAAAATCCACTTGGCCTCATGTTGGGCCAGGATCTTTTTCCAATCCCCTCCCCTGTCACCTATAAGAATGCGATCAATACCCCTTACCTTCAAAATGGTACTATCGCAATTGTGATGGATTTTAAAGTGGCGGGGTAGGGTCTTCAACTTGGTCACATCCTCTTCATCCTCCGCTGCAATTATCCCCAATACGTGTTCACGTATCCACCTCTTTAACTCTCGTGATGTTAAACCTACATATAGGAGACCGCAAGGACAATTAGCCACGTACACAACCCCCGCCGTTGAGCAGGTGATTGTGTGTGTGTGTGATCCGGGATTCTTTCTTACCTGACCCATCATAAAATGTTTCAGCCCGTACAATATTGGGACATGCCACACACTTGCCACATGGACGACAGCCCCATTTTGGGCCCTTAGATCCAAAAGCACGTGTGAAGCTTTTCCCTTGATGGTGGCTCCGAACAAGCATATCACGTAAATAGCTTTCTTTTCTAAATGTCATGGCAGGATTAGATGGTAGATAATGTCTTAAAATTGGATCAATTCGTAGCACACTCTAATGTTTGCGTAATATCTGGGTTAGTTCACCATGACCCGAATTAAAGGATGTGATGAATCTCACCATTTGTTCGTTGTCCTTCCTTGTCCGGGGGACTTGTTGTAACTTGTCCCTTTTGGCATGTTTTGCCCGAAGGTAACTCTGCCTTAACATGTCACCCTGATAGCCACGGGCTCTGAACCGCTGTCTGAGTTCCATCGCACGTGTCTCAAAAATCTCATCCGGAGAGCAGATCCTCCTTAGTCTTAAGAACTGGCCATTTGGAATACCACGAATCAATGATTGTGGATGTGAAGCAGTCACATGAAGAAGACTATTCGTTGTTCTATAGTCAGGTTACCACCCTTAACAATACGTGGAACCTTCTTCAAATCTTCCGTTACCAATCTAACGAATAGATCTATGTTCGGATATAGAGCGAGAGGAGGAAATTTTTTAGATTTTGGTTGTCAGAGCAACAGGATATGATAGGCTATTTGACCAAGAAGGAGAGTGATGGGGTGCTACGCCAGATGACCTGGCCTCCACAGTCACCAGACCTGAACCCAAACGAGATGGTTTGGGGTGAGCTGGACCGCAGAGTGAAGGCAAAAGGGCCAACAAGTGCTAAGCAACTCTGGGAACTCCTTCAAGACTGTTGGAATACCATTTCAGGTGACTACCTCTTGAAGCTCATCAAGAGAATGCCAAGAGTGTGCAAAGCAGTAATCAAAGCAAAAGGTGGCTACTTTGAAGAACCTAGAATATAAGACATATTTACAGTTGTTTCACACTTTTTTGTTAAGTATATAATTCCACATGTGTTAATTCATAGTTTTGATGCCTTCAGTGTGAATCTACAATTTTCATAGTCATGAAAATACAGAAAACTCTTTGAATGAGAAGGTGTGTCCAAACTTTTGGTCTGTACTGTGTATATGTATATTCACACACACCAGCACAACCATTAACTCCCTGCTACACCTACATAACACATATAGCTTTGACCAGCCATTAGCACCCTAGTGTGTCCCCCTCCCCCACTGCAGCCTGTGAGCGACTACATAATTCTCCTATAGTTTGTGCAGTCTACTGTTTGTGTCGCTGTTGGATGTGGGAGTCCCAACAGCTCGTGGAGTTTACAGTACCTTGCAGGCCAGGGCTGTACAGGTCAGTGGTTGGAAGGTCAGATTAGAGCAGTGAAGCACTGCTAACCTTGCCGGGCCAGTTTTCTCACACAGTGCTGTACTGCTGTAATGATACTAGGCAGGGGAAGCAGCAGAGCACAGCACAGGAATGGATTAGGCCGGTGGCTGCAGGGGCAAGTAGGAAGGAAGACGCTGTACTTGGATTGGAAAGGGGGTGGGGCCAATCAGCCTGCCCAGGCCCCTCAAACTCCCGGTCCCCATAGCAACTGCGTGGTCTGCCGCTATGGGCGGTACGCCAGTGGCACTTGTTAGTTTACTGGTATCAGCTTTGCTTTGCATGCATTCAGAAATGCTCTGATATGATTTTTGCTGTCTCCTGTCTTCTCCTCTGAGCCTCTGTGGGCGTTCCTGTTGATTTCACATGCACCAGCACAGATCCACAGCCCCGCCCCCACATCCTGTTACACAGCACAGCTAGCATCTTCTAACACACAGTATAAGCAAGCTTGCAAGTAACTTGGTAGTGAGATTTCATTCCAACCCACAACATGGTGAGTCTTATAGTATGCTACAGCCTGTAATCAGCAGATCTACTTCTCTCTTTCCCTTTTGTAGAAAGTCTATTATTTGTAGACACAATAGATATTTCTGCTGATAACGTTAGTGCAGATATCTATAGTCAGAACCATGGTGTTATAAGCCTAATATAGATCTCATTACTGACAGCTATTACTACAGGGGCTCTCTTCTGAGTACAGTATTGTGTGTGCGCTCTTCTGAGTACGGTATGTGTGTGCGCTCTCTTCTGAGGACGGTATGTGTGTGTGCTCTCTTCTGAGGACGGTATTGTGTGCAGTCCGCACAGTGAGCGGCCACTTCTTCCACACAGATTAGTACAGTGTGACGACACGCAATGCTATGTACACATAGAAGCACACAGCATGGGACATTTATCAAAACTGGTGTAAAGTACAACTGGCTTAGTTGCCCAATGAAGCTGTTGATGAAAGGTGAAATCTGGTTGCTAGGGACAACTAAGCCAGTTCTACTTTATATCAGTTTTCCTCTTCAGCAATTAGATGCTGTGATCACATTTCACCCGATTTAGAATTTTTTTCCCGCTTCCTACTACACCATATGCAATATTAAATGGTGGCATTGGAAAGTACAACTTGTCCCGCAAAAAACAAGCCCTCATACTGCTATGTGAACAGAAAAATAAAACAGTTATGGCTGTTTGAAGGCAGGGAGCGCAAAACGAAAACGCAAAGCCGAAAAAACCCCCGGTACCGAAAGGGTTAACTTTCTCCACTGGTGATAGAGATACTATACTGGAACTGGACTATAAATACTGTATTTCAGGGAAAAGGCCTTTGGTTCACTGCGTCCCCTTTTCCCCATGGGCCCCGTAGCAGCTGCATGGTCTGTCTCTATTGGGGGTAAGCCGCTGACAATAGGAGAACTGGGGCAATGCTTTGAGGATGTCCAAAAGGACTTTAAACTTTATAAGGGTGCCTTTACACATGGCAGATATTGTTAGAAAATATTCTATGTCTAAAAATCTATTCCAGTCTTATGAATGGGATGATTTCTGCAGACCAAATTCAGATAAATGTAACAAAATTTGAGTTGCAGAAATTTTTGAAACCATGTAAAGGCATCCTAATGTAAATATCTCCATAACACCACCATTCCAATCATTTGACCGGAGATACTTAATTTATAATAAGCCTGGACATACACATTAGATGTATGTCAACCAACCCTGATGACATCTAATGTGTATGATGACTTTCTAAATGTCCCTTTACATGGGACAACAGATCCGTATTCCTTCCTAACAATCGGCTCTCGCTGGTGGAGGAGACCACTGTATTTGTATGCAGCGATCTCCTCCACAGTATGGGGAGGAGCTATCGCTAATGCCACCACTCTTCCCCTTACTGACTTGTTGTTTGCAGACGGCCAAAAACGTTCAGAGTATATTCATACTGGATTTTCCACTGAAATTAATTTAATAATGAAATTGCACATTACAAGTGGAGTACAGGAGTCTTTATTACTTCCGGAAATAAAGCTATGGGAATGGCCAAGGATAATGAACTCTAGTCTTGTACTCTGTATGTGAAGGAAAAATGGACTAAACTAAACTGTATAGATAACGTCACCAACCCAGAGGCATAGCTGAAGGCTCATGGACCCTGGTGCAAGACTTCAGCTTGGGCCCCCCTTCCGTGCTTTGTGGCAAGGGGCATGGAAGCACATAGCCTTCATGCTTCCTGAGCTTCTACCCCCCCCCCATGCCAGAGTCTCAACCTAACCCCTTCCCTCCAGCCTGAGGTGTAACTTAATCAGCAGGGACTTTCTATAATACTGGTGCCTTCTCATGCAGCACAAGGGTCTTTGGGTCCCCTCAGGCTCCCAGGCTAAGTAGCGACTGCTACCTCTGTACCCCCTACAGCTACACCCCTGCACCAACCCCTGTTTACAAAGCAAGGCCAATTTGCGAAATTAACCCCTTGGACACCGGAGGTGTTTTTATTTTTGCATTTTCATTTTTTTCCATTGTCTTCCTGGAGTCTTAATTTTTTTTTTATTTTCCATTCACATAGCCATATGAGGGCTTGTCTTTTGCAGGACAAGTTGTACTTTCTAATGACACCATTTAATATGGCATACAATGTAGTGAGAAGCAAGAAAAAAATTCCAATTGGAAAAAAATAACGCAATTCCAGCACAGTTTTACAGGTTTTGTCCCTATGGGGTTCCCTATGCGGCAAAACTGACCTGTGCCTTTTCATTCTCTGGCTCACTAAGATTACAATAGTGCCACATATGTGTAGGTTTTTTGTGTTTTGATACTGAAAAAATAATAAACTTTGAATTTTTTTTTAAATATTGCCATTAGAGATGAGCAAATTTTTCAAAAATGGTGAATCGTGTTAAAAAATGGCTACTTCCTGGCTGTAGAGAGCCTGTATAGTGGTGTAGAACACTGTTCCTTACAGTAACACGCATAGGGAGTCTGCTGTGGTAGAGAAACAATACTGTGAGTCAGTATGACATGCAGATGTTTTGTACCCACCCTTGCTTTTGGCTACTAAATCATAAGCCAATTCTGATAGTACCATGTCATTCAGGTCTTACAGCTGCTACAAAGACAGGATCTGTTGTGCATCTCATTTTCCCTTTCTTCTGACAGATCAGAAGAAGGGTCAAATAAATGATGATGTCAGCCAGGCCAAAAGGCAAAATAGTGGCCGAGTCATGAAGTGGGGAGTGTGGAAACAGAATGAGAAGTCCACAGAGTGGCCCAATGACATACTGGTGAGGTGGAAGCAGCATGAGGAGACCACAGAGTGGCCCAATGACAGAGTCTGGTGGTGGCAGCTGGAAGAGGAGGCCACAAAGTGGCACAATGACAGTGTGGAAGTGGCAGCAGGTGCAACATCAGGAGGCCACAGAGTGGCACAACCACCGAGTGTAGAGGTGGCGGCAGTAGCAGCAGCATCATAAGGCCACAGAGTAGTATGGCAACAGTGTGGAGGCAGCAGCAGTAGCATCAGGAGACCACAGAGTGGTACGACGACAGAGATGGCAAGGCGATAGTTTCTATCACCACTGGCTTAGTGATAGAAAACAGAGGGTGGTTATTAACGGTACATACTCAGATTGGGTCACTGTCACTAGTGGGGTACCACAGGGGTCTGTATTGGGTCCTATTCTCTTCAATATATTTATTAATGATCTTGTAGAAAGCTTGCACAGTAAAATATCAATTTTTGCAGATGACACTAAACTGTGTAAAGTAATTAACACAGAAGAGGACAGTGCACTGCTACAGCAGGATCTGGATAGACTGGAGGCTTGGGCAGAAAAGTGGCAGATGAGGTTTAACACTGACAAATGTAAGGTTATGCATATGGGAAGGAATAATGCAAGTCACCAGTACATACTAAATGGTAAAGCATTGGGTAACTCTGACATGGAAAAGGACCTAGGAATTTTAGTGAACAGCAAACTAAGCTGCAGAAACCAGTGTCAGACAGCTGCTGCCAAGGCCAATAAGATAATGGGTTGCATCAAAAGAGGCATAGATGCCCGTGATGAGAACATAGTCCTGCCACTTTACAAATCACTAGTCAGACCACATATGGAGTACTGTGTACAGTTCTGGGCTCCTGTGAACAAGGCAGACATAGCAGAGCTGGAGAGGGTTCAGAGGAGGGCAACTAAAGTAATAACTGGAATGGGTGGACTACAGTACCCTGAAAGATTATCAAAATTAGGGTTATTCACTTTAGAAAAAAGACGACTGAGGGGAGATCTAATAACTATGTATAAATATATCAGAGGTCAGTACAGAGATCTCTCCCATCATCTATTTATCCCGAGGACAGTGACCATGACGAGGGGACATCCTCTGCGTCTGGAGGAAAGAAGGTTTGTACATAAACATAGAAGAGGATTCTTTACGGTAAGAGCAGTGAGACTATGGAACTCTCTGCCTGAGGAGGTGGTGATGGTAAGTTCACTAAGAGAGTTCAAGAAGGGCCTGGATGTATTTCTGGAGGGTAATAATATTACAGGTTATAGTTACTAGAGAGGGGTCGTTGATCCAGGGAGTTATTCCGATTGCCTGACTGGAGTCGGGAAGGAATTTTTCCCCCTAAAGTGAGGAAAATTGGCTTCTACCTCACAGGGTTTTTTGCCTTCCCCTGGATCAACTTGTAGGAAAACAGGCTGAACTGGATGGACAGATGTCTTTTTTCGGCCTTACAAACTATGTTACTATGTTACTATGTTACTAATGTCTGTGCTTGAGGAATTGATGTAGAACAAGCGTGACAGCGGCAGCAGCATCAGAAGACCACAGAGTGGCAAGATGACAGTGTGGCTGCACTGGGGGCCAAAGAGTGGCATGATTACAGTGTGGAGGTAGCAGCAGCAGGAGGCTACAGAGTGGCACGACGACAGTGCGGAGTTGACAGCGGCAGCAGTATCAGGAGACCACAGAGTGGCACAACAACAGTGTGGAGGTGGCAGCATCAGCATCAGGAGGCCACAGAGTGGCACGACGATAGTGTGGAGGTGGCAGCAGCATCAGGAGACCACAGAGTGGCACGACGACAATGTGGAGGTGGCAGCAGCAGGAGGCCACAGATTGGCACGACGACAGAGTGGGGAGATGGGTAGCAATAACCGTACTCGCTGATGATGGTGGGTGTAAGGAGCACTAGGCATCAGATGTGAGGCATCAGGCTGGTGGCATCATCAGAATAGTCTCTTTTGTCAAGGTTTGGATAAGGTACCATATAATCTGATGCATGAGGCATTGTTGGCTGGAATTCCTGGCTGATCCATGCCTGATTCATCTTCACAAAGGTCAGTCTCTCCACATTTTGAGTGGACAGGCGAGTTCTCCATGGGGTAACTATGGCCCCCGCCACACTAAACACGCTCTCTGATGCCACACTACTGGCTGGACAGGACAGCTTTTTCCAGGGCAAACTCGGCCAGTTGCGGCCACAAATCCAGTTTGGCTGCCCAGTAGTCCAGTGGATCTTCAATAACGGGTGGCAGGGTGCACTCCATGTATGCCACCACCTGCTGGTTCAGGTTCTGCTCTATGTCTAGCTGCTGGTGAGTAGTTTATTCACTATGTGGGTGAAGAAAGCTACATAGTTACATAGTTAATACGGTTGAAAAAAGACACATGTCCATCAAGTTCAACCAAGGGAGGGGGTAGGAGTGATGAAGGGGAGGGGGACTGCTCATCAGTGACTCTGGACTCAGGCTGCTGCTAATGGAGCTGGTACTGCTCCTGCCCCCCCCCCAGCAGCCATGGCAGTGGAACATGAGCGCAGAGCCCCCAACTGGTCAGACCTGCGAGAGGATGGACGATAGTGCAGATAGGCAGCGGCCAACTGACCACATAGGCTGTCTCTATAGTAGTTCAGTTTGTCCTCCCTCTCGGCGGGTGTAAAAAAAAGGCCCCCATTTTGGACCGGTAGCAAGGGTCTAACATGGTGGAGAGCCAGTAGTCATCCCTTTGCCGAATGGTGACAATTCGGCTGTCACTATGCAAGCAAGTGAGCATGCATTGGGCCATTTGCGCACGTGACTCGGAGGGACTCCCTGCCTCCATCTCAACTGCATAGTGCCATGGTGTGTCTGGGTTCTCTGCCTTGTCTTCCTCATCGGCCTTTAGCTCCTCTGGCTTCTCCTCCTCTCCTGTCACCTGTGTAGAAAAGCCACCACATTGCTTGTCCTCCAATTTCTTCCTCCTCCAGTTCAGCCCCACAGGGCTCATGTGGCCGTGAGATGTATTTGCAATGTCTCCTGTCCCCTGACCAGCCAGATTTAACAGCATCTTTTCCAGGATATGAATCGGTGGAATGACGTTGTTCATCCCGTAGTCCCGGCAACTGACAAATAAAGTGGCCTCCTCAAAGGGCACGAGCAAATGGCATGTGTCATGCATGAGCTGCCACTGGCTGACATCGAAGTTACACAGGGGAGTACCTCTGTCTGCTTGGATCATCAAGAAATCGTTTATGGCCTTTCTCTGTTTGTACAGTCGGTCCAACATATGGAGGGTGGAATTCCGACGGGTGGATCGCATATCAGCCTATGTTGGGGGATGCCATTCTGCGGCTGTAGCTCAAGGAGGGTGTACGAGTGGCTGAAGTGCATGCAAAGTTTCCTTGGCCATTTTTAGGATGTCTTGCAGATGGGTAGAAGACTTCAGGAACTTCTTGACAACCAGATTGAACATGTGTGCCACAGGGCGCCATAGCCTTCCTTGACGCAGCACCGACACCATGTTCTTCCTGTTGTCGGTCACCATTGTTCCGATTTTGAGTTGTCACGGGGAAAGCCAGGATTGGATTTCTTGATGAATGACGCAGAGCAGTTCCTCACCTGTGTGACTCCGTTCGCCCAGGCAAACGAGGTGTAGAACCACGTGACACCGCCGTGCCCTGCACATGTGGGATGCTGGTGGGGTACTGTGAATTGTCCCTGCAGTGGCGGTCGAGGACATGGTGGAAAATGATGAAGCAGAGACAGATATTGTCACAGGACCAACGGCGTGAGAACGCGGAGGCGGAAGTGGCGTTGCCTGGCCATGTTGCTGGTTTGGCTGTGCAGGAACCACATTTGCCCAGTGGGCCATAAAGGACATATACTGTCCCTGACCGTAGTTACAGCTTCACACGTCTACACTTCCATGCACTTTAGCAGACACTGACAAGCTCAAGGACTGGCCCACCTTCTGTTCTACATATTTGTGCAGGGCTGGTACTGCCTGTTTCGCAAAAAAAATGACAGCTTGCAACTCTCTACCTCGGCTTGGCACAAGCCATCAGTTCTCTGAAAGGTTAAAAGTCCACCATTTGGAAAGGGAGGGACTGCAGCACCAGCAACTTGGTCAGGAGCACTTCAGCTTCTGCACCGTTGGATGTGTACACGCATACGGCTGTCTCTTGGCAATCGCTTCGCTGATCGATTGCTGACGGAATGACTGACAAGGTGTGGGAGGGGGGAGCAGAAGCATCAGATGATGGGAAGGACAGATAGCTCCTTTTGGCTGAGGTGGTGGAGCCTTGACTGCCTGAAATCGGGTACGTGCCACTGGGTGATGCAGCGGCTTCTGTGGCATGCCGGACCACCACATTGGAGCCATGGTTCTCCCAGGCCACTTTATGGTGACGCTGCATATGTTGACGCAAGGCCTTTGGCAACATTGGCACCCTGGCCACGCTTCACCTTCTGCCCACAGATTCTACAAATGGCCATGTTCACTTCACCCGGCGGCTTAACAAAAAATTGCCACACCGCCGAGTAGGTGATTTTACCCCGAACACTCCGCAATGACTGCTACCGCCGCTGCCTCCATGAACCCCTGCACCATTACTTTCCGGGCCTGTAGGCTCCTGTGAAGGGGGTGGTCTACCCCTTACACTTTTGGCTCCCGACCTCCACCTTGCTGACTTCCGGCCACGATACCGACTTGCTGGCTCCGCCGCTGCCTCACGGGCAAGCTGTCACCCACTTCTCCTGATGATAATGAAGCCCCTAATTGTGATTGGCTACATTATCCTCATCAAATACCATCTGCACATCATTGATGTCCTCCTCAATGGTCTCTGTGTCGTTAGTCTGACTGCTCGCAACACCAGCTCCCATGCCACTCTCCTCATCACTACTTGCCCGCCTAACGGAGGAAGCTGTGGATGTCTCCTCCACATCTTGGCTGGCCAGTAGCTGCTGACGCCAGAAATATTAAGGCCTCTGCAACTCCCCTGTGCAGGGCCTGTCACTTCTCTGTCTGACATACTGTTAGATCGAATAAATAAATAAAAAGGAAATTAAAACAAGCCAAATGGGACTGTAATTTTCCCACTTCACAACACAACGGCTAATAATCCATTTCTTTTTTTCCACCACTTATACACACCAAAAAAGCTTTACTAAATATAACTGCGGTGCTATACACCAAATAAAACTTTTTTTTTCCACTAATACACACTACAAAGGGCTGTAATTTTCCCACTTCACCACACAACGACTAATAAACCCTTTGTTTTTTCCACCACCAATACACAACAAAAAAATGCTTTAGTACATGAAACTGCGGTGCTATACGGCGAATTAAACGTTTTTGCCACTAATACACGCTACAAAGGGCTGTAATTTTACCACTTCATCACACAACGGCTAATAAGCCGTTTATTTTTTTCCATCACTAATACACACCAAAAATAGGCTTTACTAAATTTAACTGCAGCGCACAAGGGCTAATATGACCCTAAAAATTGGAATTACAGAGGTATGATCTATTGCAAACCTGAAATGACCCGCTGTATCATGGCAATTTTGAACCCCAGTCAGTGCACCAAGGTGTAATATGATTGTTCCTATTACCCTGTCTCTAAACACCCCTATTGAACCCTCTTCTGCTTCAATACTTTCCTCCCTATCCTTTCCCCACACTTCTATTGAGCAATATATACGTTTGAAAAGCTTTTCTACCACTGAACCCAACGACTGTTGGCTGAAAATAAGCAAATAACTCCATATCAGCATGGCTTCATGAGGGATCGGTCATGTCAAATCAATTTAATCAGTTTCTATGAGGAGGTAAATTCTAGACTGGACCGCGGCAAATCAATGGATGTCGTATATCTGGACTTCTCCAAAGCATTTGACACGGTACCACATAAAAGGTTAGTATACAAAATGAGAATGCTTGGCCTGGGAGAAAATGTCTGTATGTGGGTAAGTAACTGGCTCAGTGATACAAAACAGAGGGTGGTTATTAATGGCACATACTCAGATTGGGGCACTGTCACTAGTGGGGTACCACAGGGGTCAGTATTAGGCGCTATTCTCTTCAATATATTTATTAATGATCTTGTAGAAGGCTTGCACAGTAAAATATAAATTTTTGTAGATGACACTAAACTGTGTAAAGTAATTAACACAGAAGAGGACAGTATACTGCTACAGATGGATCTGGATAGACTGGAGGCTTGGGCAGAGAAGTGGCAGATGAGGATTAACACTGACAAATGTAAGGTTATGCATATGCAAGTCACCCGTACATACTAAATGGTAAAATATTGGGTAACTCTGACATGGAAAAGGACCTAGGAATTTTAGTGAACAGCAAACTAAGCTGTAGAAATCAGTGTCAGACAGCTGCTGCCAAGGCCAATAAGATAATAAGTTGCATCAAAAGAGGCATAGATGCCCATGAGGAGAACATAGTCCTGCCACTTTAAAAATCACTAGTCAGACCATACATGGAGTACTGTGTACAGTTCTTGGCTCCTGTGAACAAGACAGACATAGCAGAGCTGGAGAGGGTTCAGAGGAGGGCAACTAAAGTAATAACTGGAATGGGTGGACTACAGTACCCAGAAAGATTATCAAAATTAGGCTTATTCACTTTAGAAAAAAGACGACTGAGGGGAGATCTAATAACTATGTATAAATATATCAGAGGTCAGTACTGAGATCTCTCCCATGATCTATTTATCCCCAGGACTGTGACTGTGACGAGGGGACATCCTCTGCGTCTGGAGGAAAGAAGGTTTGTACACAAACATAGAAGAGGATTCTTTATGGTAAGAGCAGTGAGACTATGGAACTCTCTACCTGAGGAGGTGGTGATGGTAAGTTCACTACAAGAGTTCAAGAGAGGCCTGGATGTATTTCTGGAGGGTAATAATATTATAGGTTATAGTTACTAGAGATAGGTCGTTGATCCAGGGAGTAATTCTGATTGCCTGATTGGAGTCGGGAAGGAATTTTTTCCCCTAAAGTGGGGAAAATTGGCTTCTACCTCACAGGGGTTTTTTGCCTTCCTCTGGATCAACTTGTAGGAAAACAGACCGAACTGGATGGACAGATGTCTTTTTATGGCCTTATAAACTATGTTACTATGTGTATGTTACTATGTTACTGTCCCTAGCCCCTCTTAACGTCTCTCCCTGCACTAAGTTCACTGGAGAATGGCAGAATCCAAGATGGCTGAGGCTATTTATAGGGCTGTGACATCAAAGGGCTGGCTGGCTGCTGATTGGCCGCATGCATGGCATTGTGGGTGATCCCTCCTTCCCAGAGTTCCTTGCTCCACGTCCTAACACGTGCAGCAGCCATTTTAGGAAAAAAATGTGATTCGTTACAACGAAGCGTCAGGAAATTAGGATTAGGTGCGAATTGAATAAAACCTGAAATTCGGATCAAATTCCACTTTGTCAGCTTCGATTCACTCATCTCTAATTGCCATATTCTGACCCCTATAACTTTTTTATAGTTATGTCTACTGAGCTGTTTGGGGAAGATCTTTAGTTTTTATTTATACAATTTTGGAGTGTGTATGACTTTTTGATCACATTTTATTCAATTTTTTGGAGAGAAGCGATGAAAAAGGGTGAATCGGCTATTTAGATTTTTTTTTTCCGTTACACCATTCGCCATATGGGATAAATATTTTTATATGTTATTAGCATGGGCGTTTTTAAATGCAAATTTTTTATTGTTTATTTTTTTTATTCAAGGGAAAGGGGGATGATTTACATTTTTATATTTTCTTTTTTTAAACTTTTTTTTATAGCCTCTCTAGGTTCCATAGAACTACAGTATTAGGGTCCATTCAGACGTCCGAAGTGTTTTGTGGTCCGCAAATTGCACATCCACAAAACACGAATACCGGCAATGTGTGTTCTGGATTTTGTGGACTGCACATGGCCACTCCTACAGTATGATAGAAATTCCTATTCTTGTCTTCAAATGCAGAAAAGCTGGAGGATGTGGATGGCTGTTCTGCTACACATACTGGAAGCTGTCTAGTCCAGCTTTAAAGATCCAACTTGGGATGGAATTGGATAATCCATAGAGATGGACTCAAAGTCTGTACATTAGGGGTATCCTTGTTCACATGGCAACAACAAGTACAGTGCCAGGCACCTCTCACAGGGTGGTGTGTGAATCTGTCACATGGACTGATGACATCATGAAATTAAACCAAATTTCTATGGAAATTATTCAGAGTGGCCACTCCCTACTCCTGTCTACACCCTACACCTCGAGAAAAAAAGATTCAGTGATAAGAAGCAACAAGCATTCTTTATAGTAAGGGCTGTAAATCTCTGGAATAGCCTGCCACAGAAGCAAATACAGTAGATGGCTTCAAAAAAGGTTTAGATTACTTTTTAATTCAAAATAACAATGAGGCTTATGACATGTCTAGAAATTTTGTTCTACACACCTTTTCCCTTTGTCCCAACCTCTTTTTAAAAGGAAGATGGGCACAGATCCAGGGATTTGTTCCGTGGATTGATATAGCAGGATTACAGGTTGGACTTGAACTTTTGTCTTTTTCCAATCTTTACTATGTAAAAGTGACTTGGTATGAAATGATTGGTAAGCCATGGTTTCCCACTGTTTAAGAAAATACCATCACTTACAATTGAATTGGACACATTATTTAAGTGTGATGACAGGAAAATTATGGAATTAGAAATATTGGTTAAAGAAAATATAGCTAATACTTAAAGCATAACTGAAACATTTCAGGAGCTCTGAACATTCCATATAATGCCTACACTCACCCTTTACAATGTTGATATATATATCATACATTGCTGTTACATTGATCTAACATTGGAGGATTTATACAGGTTCTTCTCATGGTTACAATAAAACAACTATTTGCAGGGTTTGCAATAGATATATATATATTGCAAAATGAGCCCGCTTGGCTGTTAGTAATGTAAATGATACACATAAGTTTCTAGACAGGTGATTTTTCCCTCTGCATTTCAAATGTACAACTTCCACCATTAAAACAATGCTATACAATGCTACACAATCAGCATGTATGGTTACTTTTGAAAAGACCAATGGGCATGCATGTTTAGTTTTAAGATTTTGTAATATCCAATTAGATATCCTCCACATGTTAGTCAATGACTAAAAACTGTATAATAAAGGAAAGAATTACTTTGGTAAAAAGAGGGAAGACAGAGAGAAAAGGCAAGGCAAGAAAGAAGGCTGGAGAGGTTAGAAGATGGATGCTTGCCGTCTCTGGGCCTCATAATCTAAATAAAGCCTCATCTCTGGAAAAGAATCAAGGGTTGCTCGTCCTAAATTATTACCTGGTTGTGGTGAAAAGGTGGACTCATCATCACTCCCCAAACAAACAAACCTTTATTATTTATAACATCACTAGGTTTGTCCTACCTGGACTCTGCCTTGTCTCTGGCGCATACCCTGTTCCCTGACCTCATTGACTTCTGGGCAGGCAGACTAGAACAGTGGCCTGAACTGGCTGAGTATGCTTTCTGTCTTCTTTCTTGCCCAGTCTCCAGTGTCATCTCAGAGAGGGTTCTTAGCATGGCAGGGGGTGTGGTGACACCATCATGCCAATACCACTAAATAAACAACCAATCTACTACCTTGTATGTTCCATGCTATGTTTCTACTGCTGCTGCTGCTTTCCTCTATTACCCTACCCTTTCCACATCCTCACTGTACTCCAGCTGTTCTAAATTAAAAGGGATACTTTTTCTAGTCTTGTTCAAAATAGGCCTCTTTTTCTTCTGTCACTTAACACTTGTGCATGCATTCTACTCCCGTAAAGACTCATTTATTAAACTGGTATAAAGTAGAACTGACTTAGTTGCCCATAGCAACCAATCATATTCCACCTTTTATTTTCCAAAGGAGCTGTCAAAAATAAAAAGTGGAACCTGATTGGTTGCTATGGGCAACTAAGCCAGTTCTACTTTACACCAGTTTGATAAATGGCCCTAATAATTTTTGGAGGCTTGGTCCCAACAAGCCATTTTTTTTTTACAAATAGTGCTTGTCAGTGTTATATGAACAGGCATTCTGACCCTGTGAAGGCATAATTTTTGGACACGTGGTCCCCCAACAAGCCACAGTTTTTCCCCATAACACCATGTGTATTTAAACAGTATTTGCCTCCGATAAGGGACAATTTTTGGAAGCTTTGGAATATGAATATGAAAAAGCATAACACACGTGACACACAAGTGTGATATGTTTTTAAACACTCTGTTTTTTAACTCTGTCAAAATGTGCTTACCCATAGCTATATGTATATCAGTGTCACTCTGACATGATTTACTATTGGTGTCATTGTGTTCAAGAGCTTGGGGGGATGGGAGGAGTGGGACTTTGGTTCAGGTAGACTCAATTAAAGGGAACCTGTCATCTCCGAAACACCCCCTGAACTTGAGTAAGAGATGAATAGTGTAAGTGATGCTGAATCCGAATATGTACTTTTTATCTGTACTTCATACTCCCTTCCATTCTGTCGCTGTGCTCCCACAAACCGGCAGTAAAATACATTGAGAGGACTCTTCTTTGAGTCCTCTCCATTATATGAGTGAGCACCGGAGTCCACTGAGTGCATTTTACTGCAGGTTTGTGGGAGCACAGCGTCAGAATGCAAGTAAGTATGAAGATAAAAATTACATATTCGGATTCAGCATTACTTACACTATACACCGCTTACTCTAGTTCAGGGGGTGTTTCAGAGATGACAGGTTCCCATTAAGGTCCGAACCAAGCTGTTTGAAAAATTCTGCAAACCTGAAATGAACTGTATCTCAAAAGGCTCATTTATCTCTATCCAAGACCCATAACAGACAATTTGTAGTTTTCTTTGGTACCATTTTTTAAAGCATTTTAATGCAGCCAAAAATTATCCTAATGCCTCATGTGTGAACAGGTGTTACTGAATAATCTCTTATGGAAAAACAAATAACCACAAAGCCAGGAAAAACACATCCCCAACAGCTATTTTAGTGCTGCCCCCTGTGTCATGCAGCCCTATGCAGGACTATTTACCTCTAATTGAAAGTTATTGTTTATGGTAACAGTTAGACAGTGAGATTGATTGTCTTTTCTGAAATATTTTTCATAGATATATGAAAAGAAATAGATTCCTCTCTAGTGATAATCGTAATCACAATTACTGCAGCATGTAACAGTTATCACTAGAGAAACGGTGCAAATTTTATGGTAAAAATGAGGTATGGACAGGAAGACACTGTAAAATGGAAACTTTATAGATGTTTGTGTTGTGTTTGGTGCGACTTGATACATAGTAACATAGTAACATAGTTTATAAGGCTGAAAAAAGACATCTGTCCATCCAGTTCGGCCTGTTATCCTGCAAGTTGATCCAGAGGAAGGCAAAAAACCCCATGTGAGGTAGAAGCCAATTTTCCCCACTTTAGGGGGAAAAATTCCTTCCCGACTCCAATCAGGCAATCAGAATAACTCCCTGGATCAACGACCCATCTCTAGTAACTATAACCTGTAATATTGTTACTCTCCAGAAATACATCCAGGCCCTTCTTGAACTCTTTTAGTGAACTTACCATCACCACCTCCTCAGGCAGAGAGTTCCATAGTCTCACTGCTCTTACCATAAAGAATCCTCTTCTATGTTTGTGTACAAACCTTCTTTCCTCCAGATGCAGAGGATGTCCCCTCGTCACAGTCACAGTCCTGGGGATAAATAGATCATGGGAGAGATCTGTGTACTGACCCCTGATGTATTTATACATAGTTATTATATCTCCCCTCAGCCGTCTTTTTTCTAAAGTGAACAACCCTAATTTTGATAATCTTTCTGGGTACTGTAGTCCACCGATTCCAGTTATTACTTTAGTTGCCCTCCTCTGAACCCTCTCCAGCTCTGCTATGTCTGCCTTGTTCACAGGAGCCCAGAACTGTACACAGTACTCCATGTGTGGTCTGACTTGTGATTTGTAAAGTGGCAGGACTATTTTCTCATCACGGGTATCTATGCCTCTTTTGATGCAACCCATTATCTTATTGGCCTTGGCAGCAGCTGTCTGACACTGTTTTTTGCAGCTTAGTTTGCGGTTTACTAAAATTCCTAGATCCTCTTCCATGTCAGTGTTACCCAGTGTTTTACCATTTAGTATGTACTGGTGACTTGCATTATTCCTTCCCATGTGCATAACCTTACATTTATCAGTGTTAAACCTCATCTGCCACTTCTCTGCCCAAGCCTCCAATCTATCCAGATCCATCTGTAGCAGTGTACTGTCCTCTTCTGTGTTAATTATTTTACACAGTTTAGTGTCATCTGCAAAAATTTATATTTTACTGTGCAAGCCTTCTACAAGATCATTAATAAATATAATGAAGAGAATAGGGCCCAATACTGACCCCTGATGCTACAATCCTGATACTGGTATACCTCTGGGTCATGGGAGAAAGGTTTAAAAGGGTTTTCCGAGATTTAAATATAAATGACCTATCCTCTGGAGGTCCATGGACCCCAGCTGTTCAGCTGTTTGATAAGAGACTGGCGCACCTGTGAGCACCACTGCCTTCTCTGTGCTCACCAAGCACAGCGCCATACATTGTATCACGGATAGGTCACCAATAAGGATGAGCGGACGTGAATGTTCAGGTTGGCCGGGTTCGGCCGAACCTTGCATCATAGTTCGGGTTTGGGACCGGAACCTGACTCGAACCCCATTGAAGTCAATGGGGACCTGAACTTTGGTGCACTAAAATGGCTGTAAAATAGTCGTAGTAAGGGCTAGAGGGCTGTAAAAGGAACAAAATGAGGGTAGGAGCAGGACAGTTGCCCTGCAAACAAATGTGGATAGGGAAATTACTTAAAATAACAGAAAATGAAAAAATAAAAAATAATCTTGAGGTGGAGGTCAAAGTAGAGTAAGAGGTTGAAGGCGGTGATGGAGGAGGAGTTAGCCAACACTATTTTTGTTCTTTTTTTCCCTTTTATTTATTTATTTTTTATAAATTTGGGTAGACCCCAAAACATTCTGCGCAGGCGCAGTGAGTGCCGCTGGCTGGGGCTCCCGGCTTCCTCACTGTGCCTGCGCCGATAACGTCACAGTCCTCCTGGAAGAGAAGGCTGCCGACATCGGTGCAGGCGCAGTGAGGAAGCCAGGAGCCCGGCAGCCAGCGGTACTCACTGCGCCTGCGCCGAATGAAGGACGCACGGCGCAGGCGCGGGATTTGCACCAGAGTGAGCTGCTTGGCCCTGTCCATCACAAGCGAGGAGGCGTAACTAAAGGTGGGGAAATGGCGCTACTAGGTGCAGGGTTACCCTTGCACCGAGTAAGGTTAATTTACATATCACAAAAGTTTATTTTTTTACAAAAACAGGGACAGCAATAAGAAAATAAATAACAGATTGGGCATCAGGTGACATTTGCACATTGCAAATGTCAACCTGTTTTATATGCTCAAAACTGGTGACAGAAACCCTTTAACAGCATTTAGAGTGATGCTTTACAGCAACTAGCGTGACCCATAGACACATTGGACTTGTATAGGATAGATTTTTAGGCATGCCCTGTCATCTGTGCAGAGGAAATTGTACAAGGAAGGAGTAGATAAGCTTTGACAATCACTTATTGTGAATGGTCGATCCTGTGTTATCTATACAGAGGTATTATCTGTTGTTGTAATCCTGCATGTGATAATAAGATGACTGCCAAAAAGTGATTTGTATAGATCAAGCCTATTATTAGACTTAGAGTCCAGAGCAAAAACTGCAGGATATTAGGATTTTGTTTAAATATACTGATATGGAAAATTAAAATAACATAAATGAAAATGCTTTAATAATATGTTTAACATAAAATCTTGATTTAAACAATAGGTAATTTTCTGATGACATATTTCCAGTTTTCCACTGAGAATGAGATATTAAAGGGGTTGTCTGAGTTATGAAAAAAAAATAGTATTGTAAATCTGATGGGCAGCAATATATACCGTATTTTTCGCTTTATAAGACTCACCTGATAAGACGCACCCCAGATTTTAGAGTAGGAAAATAAGAAAAAAATATTTTTTCATCAGACCTCATATCAGACCCCCTATAAATTTCAGGACATCACATCAGACCCCCATATCAGCCCTCCATGTCAGAACCCCATCAGCCCTCCATGTCACACCCCCATCAGACTTCAGATCAGCCCCATATCAGCCCACTGTACCCCATCAGACCTCAGATCAGCCCCCATATCAGCCCACTGTGCCCCATCAGACCTCGGAACAGCCCCCATATCACCCCACATCAGCCCACTATGCCCCCATATCAGCCCACTGTGCCCCCAAGATTAGCCCACTGTGCCCCATCAGACCTCAGATCAGCCCCCATATGAGCCCACTCTACCCCCATCAGGCCTCAGATCAGTCCACCCAGCCCCATAAGGATAAAATAAAAAACTCTCTCATCTCTCCTGTGCCGTGGCTCCGCTCCTGGTCCAGCGCTCCTCTGTCTTCTCCACGCGCACTATGTCCTGACGCTGTACGCGGTCAGGACAGTGCAGAGCCGGCCCGGAGAAGACAGAGGAGCGCCAGAGCGGAGCCGCAGCGCGGAAGAGGTGAGAGAGTCTTTATTTTATCCTTATGGGGCTGGGTGGGCTGATCTGAGATCTGATGGGGGTCCCGGCACCTAATACATACTAGTCAGCGCTTCCATAATGGAAGCGCTCACTTGTATTCGCTTTATAAGACGCACAGCAATTTTCCCCCTACTTTTGGGGGGAAAAAAGTGGGTCTTATAAAGCGAAAAATACTGTAACTAAGTTAAGCACGTTTTAGGGGAAAAAAATCTTATTTCCTCATTTCCCTGGTTCTCTTCTGGCCTTTGTTTACCTGCAGTAATAACAATCTCTGCCCCTCCTCACCCTGCTCTGCAAACGGAGTGAATACAAGTGCTGCCCTGAGTGACATGTCTGCTGGAATACTCAGCAGAATGTTGTATGTGTAGGACTACAAGAACCAGCTGTACAATGACACTGCTGATACACACAGAATCTTCCCCCTACCTTTCTTGTAAAATACAATACTCTGCAGATCAGCTCCAGTCAGCTTTGTGTCTGTAGGGTGAGGAGGGCAGATCCTGTGTGTCTTCACTGCCTGCAGCTGCTCTGGCTGAAGGGGTTATTGTTTTAACTGAAAAAAATCCATGGGGAGAGCAGAGACCAGGAGCCGCAGCTCAGGCAGAGCAGGGGTGTGTGGCCAGCACAGTGACGTCTCGTGTACAGACTCTTATCTGCTTGTGCACGAATACAAGATTAGCAGGGAGGAAAGCTGACATCACAGGTCATGTGACCCTAAGTGAAATCTGAGAAACCAGCAAGTTTAGAAGCAGAAAGTGTATGGAAAAGCTGTTGTATTTGACTAGTTAGAAACATACAAAGGACAAAAAAATAACTTGGACAACCCCTTTAATGCAACCAAGAAGAGAGCTGTGTATGTGTGTAGCTAAGTATATTCCTTCTTCCTGGTTTTACAAGAAATATGGCATCCTGCTGTAAATTCATGGCCTTTGGCATTTAGCATTTGCAATGATTAACTATCTTGGCTTTCCCTTTTCATGTTATTTATTTTCATATAACCTGCATTGAAGCTAGAACCTCCGCTTTTAGGGGATTTCTAAGAGTCATAAATTAACAGTACAGTATGTCTCCGGTTTGTTTGATGTAACCCGATACTGCTGTTTGTGCCAGCAAATGGAAATGTGCCTAGAGAGACAGAAATACGTAAACAGATGGATGTTCAGTCACATGTTGAACATGGCTCTGCTTGTAACAAAAATGTTAACAGACTTGATCTGGCTTGTTGTTTCTAGTATAAATTATGGGTTTGTTCAACACGTGTTGTGCCTGAGCTTTATTTGTTTTGTGGTGCATTTTTCTTTTTCCAGTCTATCCCTTTGATATTAACTAGTTTTACAAAGCCAAATCAGCATACACACACCTCATACTGCAATGTAAAGGAGTATTCGGGTTATGTTAATGGGGTTGTCTGCTTTTTTATATTGATGAGCCATCCTCAGGATAGGTCACCAATATCAGATTGGCAGGGGCATGAGCGCTGCCTTCTCTTCACTTAACCAGATAGGATCAATCCCATTAGGGCTCTTTCATACGAGTGGATATGGTCCGAGGAATCTGCTGCATGTAAGAGAGCCATGCTCCGTTCAGGACAGCAGACACGCGTAGCATTAACATAATTAATAATGCTCCGTGCCTCTCTGTGATCTTTTTACTACAAAATCACAGTGAGATAAAGTTGTCACTGTGATTTTGTAGTAAAAAGATCACAGAGAGACACGGAGCATTATTAATCATGTTAATGCTCCCTGCCTCTGCTGTCCTGCACGGGGCTTGGCACTCTTACACGCGACGGATTCGTTGGACGGCATCCGCTCGTGTGAAAGAGCCCTTAAAGTGAATAGGACGATGTAGTTGTAATTACACCTGTTCAACGCTGCAGTTGCAATGGAGAGCAGGTAAACAGTGAAGAGAAGGCAGCACTTATATGAGTGCTGCGGTCTCTTCAAGCAGGTGATCAGTGGGGATGTCGGGAGTCTGTCCCATGTTGATCTGATATTGACGACCTATCCTATTGAGTTCATCAATATAAAAAAGTGGACATAGGATAGTGGATAACTATTAGATCAGTGGGGCTCCTACCACTGGAACCAACACTGATCATGAGAATGGGGGCCCAGTACACTATGGGGTCCCCTGAAATGAATGCTCCACTAATTTCTATGGAAGAAAAGGGAATTCTGTGATTTTCTTCCCAGAATTCCCGAGGAGCATGAATGTCCTATAAGTCTCCTCACGTCGATTAAGGCGCTCTCTCCCTAAGGAGAGATAGTACCTCCCTAATTTCTATGGGAGTTCCAGTGTACTTGGCTGTCTTGGGAACTCCCATAGAAATGAATGGAGCAGATGAGTGTGTGTGTTATAAACTATGTTACCTCATGACTAAGGGTGAAAAAAGACATCTGTCCATCCAGTTCAGCCTGTTATCCTGCAAGTTGATCCAGAGGAAGGCAAAAAAAACCCTGTAAGGTAGAAGCAAATTTTCCCCACTTTAGGGGAAACATATTTCTTCCCAACTCCAATCAGGCAATCAGAATAAATCCCTGCATCAACGACCGCTCTCTAGTAGCTATAACTTGTAATATCATTAATAGAGGTGAGCAAATTTTTCAAAACTTTGGTTCGGTCGGTTTGCCGAATTTTTCAAAACGATTCAATCTGAATAAATTTGTGGTGAATTGCGTTAAAAAAACGTCTACTTCCTGGCTGCAGAGAGCCTGTATAGTGGTGTAGAACACTGTGCCGTGCAGTAACATGTATAGGGAGTCTGCTGTGGTAGTGAAACAATACTGTGAGTCAGTATGACATGCAAATGACAGGCGTCGCTCTTAGAATCGCTACATGTTTAACGTATTTGGGCAGTTATGGGGCCAAAACTGACCAAATAACTCAAGTGTAAACTTAGCCTTACAGGTCAATGTTAGCGCCAGCTATAAAGAACTGTGCAGAGGCCCAAGATCCTACTATAGCGTGAAAGAGCGCACTTATTTTACACCAATTTACTGATTCCACATAGATTTCTACAGAACCTGTTCTATTAAATGCTTATACAAGCAGAGTCCCCCTCCCCCGACAGTGTGGAGATGGCAGTGGCAGCAGCATCAGGAGACCACAGAATGGCATGACGACAGTGAGGAGGCAGCAGTAGCATCAGGAGACTACAGAGGGGCACGACGACAGTGTGGAGGTGGCAGTGGCAGTAGCATCAAGAAACTACAGAGTGGCACGATGATATTGTGGAGGTGGAAGTGGCAGCAGACCACAGAGTGGAACAACAGTGTGAAGGTGGCAGTGGCAGCAGCAACAGACCACAGAGTGGCACGACGACAGTGTGAAGGCAGCAGTAGCATCAGGAGACCACAGAGTGGCATGATGACAGTGTGTAGGAAGCAGTAGCATCAGGAGACCACAGAGTGGCATGATGACAATGTGTAGGCAGCAGTAACATCAGGAGACCCCAGAGTGGCACGATGACAGTGTATAGGCAGAAGTAGCATCAGGAGACCACAGAGTGGCATGACCACAGTGTGTAGGCAGTAGTACCATCAGGACACCACAGAGTGGTATGACAACAGTGTGTAGGCAACAGTAGCATCAGGAGACCACAGAGTGCCACGACGACAGTGTGGAGGTAGCAGTAGCATTAGGAGACCACAGAGTGGTACAACGAGAGTGTGGAGGTGGCAGTTGCCGCAGCAGACCACAGAGTGGCACGACGACAGTGTGTAGGCAGCAGTAGCATCAGGAGACCACAGAGTGGTACGACGACAGTGTACAAGCAGCAGTAGCATCAGGAGACCACAGAGTGGCACGACGACAGTGTGGAGGCAGCAGTAGCATCAGGAGACCACAGAGTGCCACGACAACAGTGTGAAGGTAGCAGTAGCATTAGGAGACCACAGTGGTACAACGAGAGTGTGGAGGTGGCAGTTGCCTCAGCAGACCACAGAGTGGCACAACGACAGTGTGTAGGCAGCAGTAGCATCAGGAGACCACTGAGTGGCATGACGACAGTGTGTAGACAGCAGTAGCATCAGGAGACCACAGAGTGGTACAACGACAGTGTATAGGCAGCAGTAGCATCAGGAGACCACATTGTGGCACTACAACAGTGTGGAGGTGGCAGTGGCAGCAGCATTGGGAGACCACAGAGTGGCACAATGACAGGGTGTAGGCTGCAGTAGCATCAGGAGACCACAGAGTGGCAAGACGACAGTGTGTAGGCAGCAGTAGCATCAGGAGAACACAGAATGGTACGACGACTGTGTTGAGGTGGCAGTGGCAGCAGCATCAGGAGACCACAGAGTGGTATGACAACAGTGTGGAGGTGGCAGTGGCAGCAGCATCAGGAGACTACAGAGTGGCACGACAACAGTGTGGAGATGGCAGTAGATGCAGCAGGAGACCACAGAGTGGCATGACGACAGTGTGTAGGAAGCAGTAGAATCAGTAGACGACAGAGTGGCACAACGATAGTGTGGAGGTGGCAGCGGCAGCAGCAGACAACAGAATGGCACTGTGAAGGTAGATCAGCTGAAATACTGAATTTTCCCCTCACAGTATGATGCCATTTGTATACACATGTATCTATTGCAATTTTCCCTTACAAATATAACATCAGTTCTGTAAATACTTATGCAGCTGTGCAACTGTTCAAGGGTGGTGTCCACTTCCTGATACAGATTCGACCATCCCCCAAGACCCTGTGCTGGACCATGATGTGTGTCTAGAACAGAGATCTCAAACTCGTGGCCCTCCAGCTGTTGTAAAACTACAACTTCCATCATGCCAGGAGAGCCTACAGCTATTGGGGCATGCTGGGAGTTGTAGTTTGGCAACAGCTGGAGGGCCACGAGTTTGAGATCCCTGGTCTAGAAGAACAAAGACTATATGTGTTTAACTCTTACTGGCTTGCTGGGGAATGCCCTGCCTTTCTTCCTGTGTGTATATATGTTTGGTAATAAACTGAGTCATCCCAGACTCCCTCAGAGCACCTAACGTGAAGGATGACTCCAAACTGACATTTGTGTCTGTCTCGAGTTATTGCCTTGTGCACACACGTTTTTTTAAAATTTGGACAACTGATCCGACCTCCTGTGGACCCCTTGAGTCCCCCTCAACAGCTTGGTGCTCCAGGTGAGGCCCTCAAAAAGGGGCACCCGTACCCTGATATCCGAAGGTGGTCGACATCTCCGAAATTCCCGTCTCCCGAAATTGAGGCTTGATCAACCTCCACGATCACGGTAAGTTTCATATACATTGTATGTGATAATTTGCCTGTGATTCGAGGGACGTGGGACAGAAGGGACTAGACTTACGGGTACTGTGGGTGAGTCCAAAGTGACCGGACTGACGGGTGGTCTCCGCTGAGGGTCCAAACTTAGATAAAGTACATAGAAGGTCACTAAGAGGACTCGGATCGGTTGCATAGGGACCCAGACTGACAGCTCTGTGGTAACCTCAATAGGGAGTAGCCCAAGAGTTACCTTGAATAAGTAAGTGGTAGGGACAGTGTAGTGAGTGACAGAGTAGTCACGGAAGGACACGCTGAGCGGTGCTTATCATGCCCATTGAGCGAATCTCCCCACGATTGAAGATGGTGAGGTTGCGACTTACGAGTGCAATCGGGAACCTGAAATATAGCTTCCCTCCCTTCGTGGCTGAGAGATAAGAGGTTCGGGTCGATACTGGCCAGATCGATAAGGCGTCATGTTTTTGTTTAAAAAGAAGCCCAACCTTCCTGTTGGAGCTTCTAGTGCTGTCAGTCTGGTAGAACAAAGAGAAGGTATTTTCAAGAGATAAAGAGCCCAAGTGTGTACAATCAGAAAACCACTTGTATTTAGAAATGAACTACATAAGAAGGAAAGTGCATTAGATTATGAACCCATATAGTTATTGCATAGCTCAGAGCTGAGAAATAGGTCAGCCTGGCTATAAGCTATGAGAGCGCCAGTCAGCCCCATTAAGAGCTGAGTATACTCAACCTTTTTAGGGGAGCTGAGAGAGAGAAAAAATGGGTAATTCTAATGTCACAGTGTGTAATGACCAGCATTACCTATGCAGATAGTGGAGGAAAGAGAGGGTAAAATAGCAGTTAGAAAGTTAAAATCGTTCATGCAAGTGGTAGAGATGCCAGAACTGGTAGAAATAAATAAATAGATTGTGGAAAGTGTATTGAAGGAAAAGAGAAGTTGGTTGGAAGGGTAATAGGCTGGTGCAAGTTGAAAAATGGTTGATATGGGTTATGTAAGTGACTGATAGAAAGTTGGAGTAGGATGAGAAAAATGGGCATATTTCTATTGCAAAATTGAGGATTTGGCTCCTAAAGAGAACAAAGACAATGAAAAAAAAAAGTTTGTCATGTGGCACCCACCCCCTTTGTGTCTCCTGAAGCTTGTAGTTCTACAAGAACCCCTCCTGTTTCCTCCACCCATCGTGTGTTTCTGCTCCTTCCTCTCATCCCTCCTCCTGTTTGTTCTCCCTCACCCCCCTCCTCAGGAATTCACTCTCACCCCTATGGCTGGTAATGCATTTGTAGACGCAAAAATTTAATAACAAGTGTATTGTTCCTTTTTGTTTGTTGCTGTAGATTGGTTATATATGTGACACAGACACTGGCGTAACTAACGGATCATGGGCCCTGGTGCAAGAGTTAAGCTTGGGCCCCCTTCCCTCAGTACTTTGTGGCCAGGGGCAGGGAGGCACATGGCCTTCATGCTGCCTAAGGCAAAAATTGAACTGGCAACCCCTCATGCCAGATTCTTGACCTAAACCCTTCCCTCCAGCCATAGATGTAACTTAATCAACATGCACTTTATATAATACTGGTGTCTTTTTATCCAGCACAAGGGTCTTTGGGGCACCCTCGGGCTCCTGGGCCCGGTAGCGACTGCTACCTCTGCACCCCCTATAGCTACGCCCCTGTACACAGAAGAGTAAATATAAATTAATAACTTTTCTTTTTTTTTCTTCCTAGCAGCTTGTAAATGTGCAAGAGCCAAGACAATAGTTTATGTGCACACTGTGGTGTGCTTGTGTGTTTTTACAATAACAATATGTTGTAGGAGTGAACAAACGAAGACAATGGTATTACTTGCCAGCAATTGACTCTTTGTTTCTTTGCACCCCCTCCCAAACGGGATGGTTTTCTGTGTGTATCTGTATCCAGGAAAGCTTTGTAGATGGGAGTCGACTCATTCAGTGGAATGTGAATGAATGCAGCTTGAAGTTGTGAAGATTGATGGATGCTCAGCAGAACTGTATGTGAGTTGTGTGTGGATATGCAGCAGAAAATGAAGGAATAATGTATGATATTTGTTTTTCTTTATATGCTCATTGGGGATTTTTATTTTTCCTTGGGATATTTTTGGTTTTTATTGGTACCAAATGTTTTGATTGAGCTCTACATTTTTTCTTATTGAATTTAATGTAACGTTTCTTATGGATCATAAGAATGTGTTCATGTTTGTATTGTCAGATCTGTTTGTTTCTATGTTTTTATTATGTTGATTGTCACATGTTAAATGTACTCATAACATCAGAGATCTGTCCTCATGAACAGTTAAGACAAGACTAATTGAAAGAGGAAGGATCATGCTGTCCGACCGGAAGGGGTGGACTTAGCTGACTTAGAGTGGAGGGAGAAGGACAGGGTGGACGTCCCAGACACAAAGACAGCCCTTGTGCCCATCTCCTAGTTAGAAGACACCCCCATGAAAGACAAGTCCTGTGTTGATTCAAGGAAAAAACAGTCCATTCATTTCCACATCCAGAAAAGCTGGGTACTTTTACAAAATGTGCAGAATACACAAAATAACACATTAAGTAAACACCAAACAGCATTCGGTATCTCAAGAAGGGTGGTCAGGAATAAAAATGATATTAATGGTGTTGTGTTTTATTTGGTTTAAAATGTTTTATATTGAAAAAGATACCCATGCATTGCTATTGTTTAATGTGTTGAAATATGCAGGATTATTTGTCAAAATAATATGAAAGTTTGTTTTGAAGTACCCTTTTAATTATATCCCGTTTAGAGTTTCCTAAAAGTTTATTTTGGTTTGGCAGAGGACTACTTTGGTACCATTGGTAAGAGTTATTTAAATACAGTGTTGGACTGACAAAAGTTCTAAGGACATTTGTTTTATTTGATCCATTTGATGCAGGGGTGGAGAGGAAACCACCTCATTAACGGCTTTTTCTAACATGAACTGAGTTTTTGAACTGACATCTTCTTGATTGTGTGGAACTGTTCCAGTACATCTTTCCTTTGTGTAGCTATAAAGAGCTGGGAACCTCAGGAAAGTCCAGGGGCTGCTACGTTAAGTCAACAAGGTGTGGTAAGACACAGTTTTCAGTGACCTGCCTGTCACCCAGCAAGAAAAGGCTTTCACCACTGGTCTGCTATGCTGATGCAATGATCTGCAGACCAGTGAGGGGGGAGGTCCTTGTGTCAAAGTTCCTCCCACAGACAAGGTAATGGACTGTCTATCACCCACTGATAAGAGGAAAACTGGGGGTCAGTCAGCACATCCAAGTATGCAGGTGCACGTCACATGGCTGTAAATAGAAAAGGAAAACATAACAAATGCAACAGCACTCTGAAAACATAGACAATAAAATGAGTACATATAATACTGCCATACTCACTATCTACACGATACTGGCGCTACATTGTAAATGTGAGATTCTTGGCAAATAATTTTGTACAAAAATTATCTGTGCCATCTGCCCTACATCAAAGCGATCTCTTTAAGACGGGAACCTAACACTAAACCCCATAGTCCCTAAGTGCCATAGCAGCCTCCATTAACTACAGATAAGAAGCTCTAACATCTGCACTGACATCTACACCTGCAAACCCCTTCACATACATAAGGAGGGGTCATAGACTGAACTTTATAATAACAAACATCAAGAAATGGACAATTGACTTTGTACCAGAGACTTTGTTGTTATCCAAGAAGATCAGAAGTTAAGAAGACCTCAGTGAGATACTTGTTAGTCCAACACAAAGAATATGCCTGGCCCCCCCCCACCCCCCCAACCACACATACCGATATAAAGATATACTGTAAATGCAAATAAAATATATCTTGTTAATAAAAACACCCCAAGGACAAATCTGTATTACACACTTTATTGCTAGTTTGTAACAGAAGTAAGGGTCCATTCACATATAAACATGGCTCTCTTCAGCAAAACCCTCCAGTGTTTAGGTAAGTGATCCCTCTGGCTCCTCTCTTGAACATTGGAGGGGTTGCTAGAGGGTACAACATTAAAGAGAACCTGTCCTTGCTCCTGACATGCCTGTTTTAATAGCTTCATGCATTCCCCATGTAATAACAATTCTGGAGCATCTATTCTTGGCACATAGAGACATAAGAATAGATGTTACAGAATTGTTATTACATGAGGGAATGCATGAAACTATTAAACAGACATATCAGGAGTGGTGACAGGTCCTCTTTAAAATGTGAACACCCACTATCAATCAAAGCATAGTGATAATGATTTTTGGTTCCAATAAACAATGTTGTAGGTAAACAAACAGAACAAAATACTATTAACCAAGGTAATAAACCAGATCAAGGGAACTGAAATGTAGTTCTCAATTCAATGTAGGTTAAGGAATTCAACTGAGGAATAAGTGCAAATGGCAAAGAGCAAACAACTTCAATTGTTCGACTCTGCCATTTGCTGGCCTGTTTGACAGTTGGTTTATCTACTTGTAACTCATTTTCCTGGCCTTCATTTCTGCAAATTCATCAATGACTTTACTTAACCCCTTCCCGCCCAGCGCCGTACATGTACGGCGCAGCATACACCCGGTCCCCGGGCGAAATCGTCGGGGGACCGGGGTATCATGGCTGCACTGCCCGGCAGGCAGCCATGTTAGTTAAGGGCAGGGGGCGGCATTTCCGTCCCCCTGCAGCTCTGGTGGCTGCGATGGGCCAAATTCCATAGGACGGCCCATCGCAGCTCCCGGAAGCCACCGGAGCTGCAGAGGAAGCAGGGGCCGGTCATTTGAAGGTGACAGGTGCTGAACAAGTCAGCACCTGTCCTCCCAGAGGTCAGGCAGGGGACTCCACTGTTTTGGGTCCCCTGCCAGCGCTGCCATTGGCTGGAGCAACGCTACATGTACGGCGCGGCATACACCCGGTCCCCGGGCAAAATCGTCGGGGGACCGGGGTATCATGGCTGCACTGCCTGGCAGGCAGCCATGTTAGCTAAGGGCAGGGGGCGCTATTTCTGTCCCCCTGCAGCTCCGGAGGCTGCAATTGGCCGGATTCCATAGGCCGGCCCATCGCAGCTCCCGGAAGCCACCGGAGCTGCAGAGGAAGCAGGGGCCGGTCATTTGAAGGTGACAGGTGCTGAACAAATCAGCACCTGTCCTCCCAGAGGTCAGGCAGGGGACTCCACTGTTTTGGGTCCCCTGCCAGCGCTGCCATTGGCTGGAGCAATGCTCCAGCCAATGGCAGCGCTACAGCTGCACAGGAAGAGGCTGAACCTTCATGCATGCAGCCATTCTAGCTGGAGACTGCATGCTGGAAGGTTCTGTCCTTTTCTGTGTGCTGTTGGCTTCCTGGGACTTGTGGTTCACCACCACTTCTTTCTGATTTTTGGCTGCTGAAAAAAAGAAGAAAAAAAGAAGAAGTTACAGATCCCTAACCCACTCTCCGTCCCTACCCCCTCCCGTCCTTTTTTTATGGACGCCACTTGGTCCGTGTGTTTTTTGTCTTTTTTTTTTTACTTTTTAACAATTTTCCAGCTCTGCACCGCTTTTTCTGCGTGCGAGCTGTAACCGCCCAGTGCTTTTCAGTGCATATCTGCCTGATCAGCACCTGGGGATCATTTTTTGTGCTTTTTTTTTGTCAAAAAAGAAGAAAGTACAGTTAGGGTTTTATATAAGTATATATAGAGCTCCATATCTCTCTATATATAGATATAAGTTTGAATTTTTAGCCAGTGTTTAGTTTTTTATACTGTTGTGAATTTTTTAACTACAGTATTTGCACGCACACACGTTTTGTGTGCGTGCGTGCTGCGTTAGCACATTTTTTGAAACTCTAGGTAGTGTCAGTCAGAGATATATCATATATATATATATATATATATATATATATATACACACATTGCAGTTAGTGTCAGTTTAGGATTTTAGGACTGTAGTGAATGTTTTCACAACAGTTTCTGCACTCACACACACCATCTGTGTGCGTGTGTGCGTGCTGTAAAAGCAGCATCTGCATATTTTTGGGTTTTTTTTTTTTTT